>JAAXOA010002172.1:0-13834 GCA_036561885.1 Salina celebensis | reverse complement strand
CTATTGAGATGGATTCGCGGGGGAAAAAATAAATAAAAATTGAGGAATCGGTCTCTTGATACCGTCAATGGGGGTCACTCGACAAGGTTTTTAGCTGAACACTCTTACCTCACTTTGCTCGCTTTCTCCCACTTGATTTTGTGCTTTTACTGTAAATACGTAAGTCGTTGCTGGATGAAGATTGCGTATTGTTTCAGAGAAAACAGTTCCAGCTACACGGACAAGTTGACTTTCTCCATGTCTGTCGACTATAAACTCAGTTAAAAAACAAGTTCCTATTCAGAATTTCTGCCATTATGCATACATGCTTTCTCCAAGTGTAACAAATGGTTTGAAGCTAACCTGGTTTATACTGTATTAAAAATTGGGTCAACGGACTGTTCCCAGTTTGTGTAAGGATCCAGCCTAGTCTCACAAACCTGGATGATTTCGCAAGCACATGCAAGTTGCGAGGAACATCCGGTGGTTCTATGAAGATAATAATAGTACACAGAGAAAAACATTTTTTAGTGTGTGGTATCACACATTCATCTATTTTTGCCAACGTTTCAAATTTAAACGCTGCTGGCAACTGTGGCCTACCTTGGACGTAGAGCCACATGGCACCTTGACTTTCTCCGTGTCGGTTTCCCGCAAAGCAAACATACCGTGCGGAGTCCTCTCTTTTCACATTCGCAACTGTCAATTCTGACAAAGTAGTAACACTCTTTCCTGCAGGATTCCCTGCTCCGCTGCCACTCCTCCCCGTGCTATTCAACAGTCGAATACTATACCTACATGACAAGAAAGAAACTCTTTTTTAACTTAGATGTGCACTCAGATTCAAGGCACTTTACAAAAAAAAAAAAAACCGTGTATGAACGCGTTTTCAAGTGGCCAACTATACACTATGCAGTTTCTGATTAATGGCATGAGTTGTAAAGTATCTACTAGCGTGACGGGAAACCCGTTTTTATCTTTTGTTAGTAGAAAAATTACTCTGGGGAAAGGAACGGAGAGCTAATAACCTCTAAAATCCATAAATTTTATGGAAGTACACCCAACCCGTTCTCCTACCTGGGTGGACTATTGAGACACATTGTTTGCTTCAAACGAATAACTCACCTGGGTAGGTATCTCTACTCCAAGACTGTAAGTGAGACGTAAGTTTTTAAAAGGGATAGTTTGGCCATTTGAAAAGGTAATAGAAGCTTTCCTTTCGTTTTTTAAATAATTATATAGCAGGGAAAATGGGACTACCAAAAAGCACGAAGACCTAAAAGTTTTTTGCAGGGTTTTCTCATATTTCTTTATTTACTTTGTTACAATTTCGGGTATTGATTATTTATCCAGCTGGAGGGGAGCAAAAGATCTCAATTTTGTATGGGAAGCTTGCATGGAATCTGTAACCTATGCGGGTAAAAAGTTACAGGAAAAATTATTGTTCTGCTAACCTGAATGGGTCAAACAAGTCAGGTTTAATTTCCTCGAGTCCTTTCCTCCACCCTGCTGTCAGCAAAGGTGGATCTCCACTAATCTCGCATTGGAGCACAGCCTTTCCTCCAACGGGTGAGCTGACATTTTGTGTGGGTTCCTTAATCCGGGTTGGCACTAGTACAAGAAAGAAATTAAGAAAAGAACCAGTGAAACTTAGGAGAAACCCGCCAACAAAATAAATACTAACCAAAAAAACCGACCCACCTTCCACATTAGGATCAATTTCTAGGAAAAGGAGTCTTCGGGTAATTATGATAGTTTGTTGGGTTTTCGGGTTGTGGAGTAATTTACGTAAACGAAGTAAACAGTAAAAAGGTGGAAGAAAATTAGGAGAAAGTAGGTTGGTGAAAGTATTAAGAGAGAAACGAGGTTGCAAAGAGAAAAAAAAATATCCTAGATGAACAGGAAATAGGAAACGCCCAAAAGTTTTCTAGGGGTTCTACTAAGTAAAAAAAAAGTCTTTTCTTAAAAATTGGCATATTAAAAGATTTACCGTTCACAATAAGTCGTATCACTTTGCTAAGCCCCGAACCAATCCCATTAGAAGCATCGCACAAGTAAAAGCCGTGATGAGTTTTTGTAACAAGAGGAATGTAAAGTGTGCCATTGGAGAAAGCAAAAGGCTCGGTCATTGTTACACTGGAGCTTTGACCGACACCAACGTCACGCTGGATTACTTCCTGTTGTTGAGAGTGGTATCCGGACACAAAAGGCGAGGATGGTGAAACCACCGCGGATGACAATGAACTCATCATTTTCAAAGGAACGTCTTGGAAGTTTTCGGGTCGGTCACCTTGTAGCATAGTCAAGTCATCAGGAAAAACAAGATGAAGTCATGAAAGAAAAAAGGATTTTCATTTTAAATGAGATGAAAAACAACATTACAAAACATCACACGAGTGGGCAAAACCAACCAAGCCAAAGAGGATGATGAAATTGGATACAAAAAAAAAGTTCTTTAAAATGAAAAAGGATTTGTACTTGGTGGAGAATGAGTAATGAAGGAATGCAAAAACAGAGAGCTATGATGCCTGGAAAACTTAACATAACAAGCTTTTTGGTATTTTCAAACTGACATGGAATTCCACTTGACTGATGATTGAAAATTCCTCTCAAAACGGAGTTTTGCAAATCCTTTATAGAGTTGTAGTAACAACAACACCAACGAAGACTGTCAACGTCTCTCTGATCTTTGATTCGTTTAATTACTCTGTCAGGAAAAGGGATTAGCCAGCTTAACTTTCAATTTATGTTTATTTTCTGCACTAACGTAAGAAAGTAGGTTGGAAAAGTGTTCCTACTGCAACATTGAATGTACAGGAGTGTGTTGCAACTACCATTTTTCGCATTCCTCTCTAATTTGAATTTCTGATTACTCAGATTTTCTCCTGCAATGTTCAAAGTGGAGCTAAACCACGCGACCTTTCCTAATTTGAATATGTATGAGCTATTGCCATAATGGAGTTTCTGGGTTTTCTTCGTTGTGCAAAAACCCGATTATAATAATCCGCTCAAAATTCATAAGTCTCGTTTAGTTTTATTCAAAATAAAAAGTTATTGTCAACTTCAAACTATGTTTTTTCTTGTTTTAATGATGGAATTACTGTTTTCAGAGACTACTTGAGAATTTCTACGAGTGGAGCTATATCTGCATGCAGCATGCTATGTAAAGATGATGATGAAATGGGCTACAAAATTTCATTTTATCCTACTCCACACAAGGAATCTCTGAACAAGACTTGATCGTGTTGCAGTGCACGTGAAAATAAACAACAATTTTCTACATGGAAGTCTTACGAAAATCCGTGGAATCACAGAGAAAAGAGATCTCTGCACAATAAGCACAATGGAATTTGTGGTTTTCCTTCGACTTCCAAATAAAACGCCATGCATTTAACAGGATTTTCATGAATAATCATAGAAAGCTGGCTGAGAAGTAACTAAAAAAGAGAATCGACAGAGTTGAATACAGATTCAAACTTACTCATAGCCCGTTTCCAAGAAATTTTCGGAGTTGGAAATCCTCTTGCTTGGCAGCGCATCCGAAAAGCTTTCCCTTCAACAACATCGTTATCCTTGGGTTCCTCAACCCATTTCGGAGGGACTAGAGAAACATGTCGTAATCATAATGTCTTCAAAAGGCTCACTTCAAACATTCTTTTCTCTCTTACCGAAAATAAATTTCTACTTACTGTGCCTCTACTGAGCCATGCGTTTTACACTGAATATAAATTGTATTAGGAGAAAGCAAACTAACAAAGTAATGTGACTCTATCGACAGCCATTTTGCACATTCATAAATGTACTTTAAAGTGTGATTTGGCGTAGAAAGAGAAAGCGATTGCGTTTGCAGAACAACGACATGATTATCATATTCAAATATTATTCAAGCTATATTGGAAATCGTGACTAGAGTGACAAGTTGATCGGTAATGTACTTTAAAATGTGATTTGGCGTAGAAAGAGAAAGCGATTGCGTTTGCAGAACAACGACATGATTATCATATTCAAATATTATTCAAGCTATATTGGAAATCGTGACTAGAGTGACAAGTTGATCGGCAGTGTATTTAGTTTTTTTTTCATACATATTATGTGCATATCAGCAGCGGCTTTATGTGCGGAGAAAATTGAGAAAATTGACGGTGTTGTGGGTGCAATGCAGTGCAAAACGACAGACAGGATCTTGTCATGGAAAGAAAATTGTGTTTTAGTTTTGTACCGCGAACAACAAGCTCGTTGGTTTTGTGAACCTCATCTACTGAATTGGAAATGCGGCAGGTGTAATTCCCCGAGTCACGTTCCCAATCCACCCGCTCAATTATCAAAATCGTCGAATATGCGTCCACTCGCATCACTTTGGCGTTAGTTGTCGCGGAAGAGATGGCATTAGCGGATCCACCACCACCCTGCCCAATTGGGTCCATGTCTTTGAGCCAAGTTACCGTGAGATTGGTCTCTTCAATGTCACCTTGCTCCACAGAACACACAACTTGCACTCGACTGCCTTGGGAAACAGGTGAAGGAAAGGAGTACGGTGCTATCCGAGGTGGAACTAAATACCAAGTAGACACGGTCAACGGTTTAATCATTCATTTATATTTGCACGCTTACATGATCACAACAATTATCTGCCTTGTTTCTTTCCTTGCGTCATTTTCCGCGGAGAAAATTTGTTTTATTTCTTTTCTGTTGGAGTGCTAAACTGGGAAAGCTCATGCAGAGAAAGCGGAGAAAGCAAACCGAAGGAAAAAGCTGAGAAGTCTACATCAAAGTAAAAAAAAAAGAGTGCGTTTAATATGTGCTCTTTTACCGTGTACAATAAGAGGCAGCGTGTAAGAAGCGTGTCCAGCAGCATTCTGTGCTACACATGAATAGTTCCCTGTGTCATTTGCTGTGACATGGGGAATTTGTAGAGCAAGGACCCCAAATTCACTCATTTGATGGGTACTTATTACAGCATTATGAGAATATGTGGAGTTCCCTGTGCCATAAATTGGGAAAGAGTCCTTGAGCCATTGGAGGCGTACAGGAGGATCTCCATCACTCACCCCACACATTGCCAGAATTCTTTCGCCTTCCCGAGGAGAAATAGGAAAGCTGAAAGGGGAGAGCTTTGGGGGCACTTGAGACAACCAATGACGCATTATATGAAAAACTTTCACCGTTTTTTTTCTTTCTGATTATTATATCAATGATGTCAGTGTGTGGTCCATACCTACTACATTTATATGCACTCCTCGTTTATTTGAGCTGCCTTGTTTGTTGGTCGCTGTACATGTGTACCATCCGGAATCCACGGCCCGGTCAATGTCCCTAATTGTCAGCGTGCCATTTTGGGAGACTGTTTGGCGAATTGTAGACGGCAGGAGTTGCTCATCCTTCTCCCAGGTGATGCTCGTGATGGGGTAGCCTGCGACAGGACATTTGATGTAGAATGATTTCCCAGCCACGGCTGTCAATGTGCTTGGCATGTTTCTCACGAACGGTGACCCTTTTTTCCGTTGAGAAAACGTCTACATGACTATATCCAGGGTATTTAACTTGATGTCTGTCAACGTTAATTCTTACCGTAAATATTAAGCCTTGCAGAATGCTGAGCAGCTCCAAGCTTGTTCGTCGCGGTGCATTGAAATTCACCTCCATCCTCGACCCGTGTGGTAGTAATATTTACGTGGCTTACCACGTCACCACTCATTGTGACATATTGACCAATAAGTAGCCTTCAAAGGGAAGGAAACAACAAGTCATTTTGTTGTTGTTCGTACAGAATATAAAATGAGAAATACCCACCTTTCAGAATGCGGAAGTGGGAAGCCATCAAGTAGCCAGGTGATATGTGGAGTGGGGTTTCCAGCAGCAGAGCATTTAATACTTACAGCAGCCCCAGGCCGAAGCGTTTGTTCAATAAACCGATATAGTAACTGGGGATGGGAGTCTGCAAAAAAAATATGTTCGTAGAAATTTACTTTCTCTTGAAGCATATTGCATTCATTTTAAGTACAAATACCTCCGAGCCTAAGCTCTGCGGCGGCTTGACACATGTCCAAGTCAGTTTTTACAAAGCACTGATATATTCCCTTGTCTTCCCGTTGTACAGTCGCTATCCTCAATTTGTCGCCGGATGTGCTAAACGAGGTACGTAATGTAGGTCTTATTTCCATCCCGTCCTTTCTCCAAGTGATAGTTCCACCGGATGTGGACTGTGGTGATGAAGATGATATGGCAGTTGCTGAGGATGATGATGATAATGACGCATCAGAAGCTCGATTTGTCCAGCAAGAGAATTCAGCAGTTTTCCCTATATCCACAGTGAGCAGGCTGGGGACTACTTGTACCTCGAGTGCCTTACTTATCACAACTTCCAGTTTGTATTGATCCGAGCCTGCTGAATTGTTCGCCATGCAGATATACGTTCCAGCATCTTGAGCTAAGACTGTTTCGAAAATTACCACGCTTTGGCGAATGCGAACACGTTCGGAAGGACGGAGTGGCTCCATGCCACCATAGCTAAGTACTTTTAACCATCTGCACAAAAAATATATGAAGCGAAAATGATCTATTTTCGGACTAGGACAAAGTTATTTAGGTGATAATTATCTTGTATGCATAATATGTACATACCCATTTCTTGGAGGTGGATGACCCTCTGAAAGACAAAATATTACTCCAACATCCCCTTCCTTCAGTCTAATTCTTGGCATTCTTGAGACTATGCGTGGGGGTGTAATTTGCACTGGTCCCCCTTTCAGCTGCAATCTTGCAGAGTTTTCACTTAACTGGGTTTGATCAGTCAGTCTGTTCACAGTTCGACAGCGGAACATCGATGTGGAGTCGTTACGACTTACATCTTCAATTAACAGCTCCCCTGATGGAGCCATAAAGTACCTCCCTCCGCCTCCGGAATGCGGTGGAAATATATTTAAAGTAGAATCTTTCATCCAACTTGTTATACTAACAAAGTCTTTAACAGGATCGGGCACAATGCACCGGAGAAGAGCATCGTTTCCTTTCACTAGTATAAGCGCTTTCTACTCTCACGTCAAATTGCTGATTTATCACTGCTCGGGGAAATCAAGAAAACATAAAAGATTTAAATAAATGTTAGCCGTTAGCCCCCCACTATGCAGAAAGGGTCATAAACAAATGACATCACGTGCAAATGGAAAGAGCAATATGCAAAGATTTTTTGGTGTGTTGGACTTGCCAAATGCAATAATGATCAGATCCATAAAAAATGCCACTCATCCACATAACGTCATTTGCTTATGACCCTATAATGCTATCTTTCTCTTTCTTCATGACGACTTTGATTTAAAGTGAAGTTTTCTTAATAGTTTTTACCTGCTCGCACGTGAACATCACGACTTCTCACTTTCCCCACTGAATTTGTAGCAATGCAAACGTACACTTGATCATGGATATCAGGTCTGTAATAGGATACTGCAAATGGGGGAAAGTACATAGTCCCATTTGGATATAACTCTCTAATTCCTGGAACTAGTTCCACAGGTTGGTTATCTTTTTGCCGAATCCAGTGGATTCTTGGCGTTGGCGATCCTCTCGCCGAGCAATGCAACAAGAGGCCTTGAACACTGGTGAAGTAATTGAGTCTACTCGGCTCGGAGAGGAAATGTGGTCCCTCAGCATCAAAATGGTCGGCCGTGCAGTGCGGTGAAAGTAGAAGCCAATCTGTAAAATAATATTTCTTCCTTCATTTCGAAAAAAACTTCAAAACTTTATTAAATTTAGAAGTTTAAAACTTATAAGGGTTGAGATTTCAAGCTGCTACTTGCTACATGCCTTGATTGAATTTTATCTAGGTGGCAAATGCACAAAGCCTCTTGTGAAACTAGGGGATTTTGCGGAGAAAAAAGTTTCTTTTCTCTGAAGAAAAAAAAAAAGTTGAATCTGATGAAGGAGAAAGTAGACGTGGGAAGTTGGGAATAACTTTTTTCGCCAATTGAATTAAGCTAATCTAATAAGCTTCATTTCCTATCCATTTGCTTTCACAAGTCAACCGTTATTTGTTCTACTGGCTTATTTTTTTTTATCGTTTCCCACACGAGAATACTTGATAATATACATCAAACTGGAGAAAAAAATACGAAACTTTTTTAATGTGGAATGATCTTTTGTTAAAATTAAACCTTAAAAAATCCCATATAAATATTTTCCCATGCTTCACTACTAAAACTGACACAAAACTGTTACGTGTTTCAAAAAAAAGATGCTGAGCGTACTCACGCGTATGAAAATGTGTCTTTATTTTGTAAAGTATTTTCTCCAGAATTTTTTTTTCCACTAAAACTTAAAACGAGACTGAGTTTATATTGTCTGCTAAAACTGTCTGAGAAAAAAGTGCAAGTAGTGAAAAATTCACGAGCCATGAATTCAAAAGCTTTCTCTAGGGACGCAAAATAAGCGGAGTAAAAACGAGAAAGTTTTTCAAGAAAAACACGTTGCGTGTAGCTTTTCTTGTTTGAGACAGTAAACGTGCTTCGAGCAAATTTAGAATGTATTATAATCAGCGTAAAAAATATTCTCGAGCATAATCCACAGGCTCATAAGCTACTAATGATGATTACTTCAAGCAGGAGGTTTACTGTATAATTTCCCGGAAAAAAAAGAAAAACTGTATTTTTTATCGCTACTTTCGACTTTTGGGAATACTCACAGATATATATTTCACAAGAAATACTTGCTACTTTCTGGTATTACCTGTTAGAACGGCGCAAATCACAAAACGGAAGGAGAGCAACTGCCGCACACGGGAGAAAACGGGTTGTTTCATGGTTTTCTTTAATTTTCTTGATGGAAAGTCCATCCGTTGAAGTGTCTGTCTGTTTCTTCAGGTTTTACTCACCTCCAAACAGGATGCGTGTTATTTTACTGAAAATTTATTGAAATGTGGAAAGAAATGGAGGAATGACAGTTCTCAGAATCTTTTCTAGTCATTTTCAATGTTCTTCTTTTGTTTTTCTTCGCTCTTTTTTCTCGTTTAAGGCGAAAAACAAAAGGGGAAAAAGTTGACAATACTCTGTACAAGGTTTTGTATGCGAGGAGACAATATTTCGTCAAACAAAATGTATTCACATCTTTTTTCACTGTGTTTACTATTGCTGAGGAGAAAGTTGTAGGGAAAATTGCATGGGAAACGCTACTGATAAAGTAGATCAGTCCGTGGGATGACAAGATGTCATGTGCCGCCTTTTGTTGTGTCATTCTATCTGACATTTTGAGCATCCAGTGTAGCACTACTTGTATTTTATCCATATTGACAGTTTTCTTTCAAAATTGGATTCTGCGTTATGCCCTTGGGCTGCTTTCTCGCATCTGAAACAATATACAAGGAAAAACAAAAGTTTTTCTTTGAGAGAACCACCACCGGAAAAGAAAAATTCATACATTTGGTACACTGACGTTTTTTTTTGCATATGAACTGACAATCGATTGTTTTCTTTTTCGCACAAAACCTAACACTGGAATCTTTTCAATATAAAGTTTTGGCGAAAAGGTGTATATCTGAGAAAAGGTGGAAACTGACTGAGATTGAGGATTGCACCTTACTCTATTTTCAAATAAAAACGACAATTTATTCCTATGAGACAGGAGCCAAGAAAAAAAAATGCATGCTAACGGAAACAGACAAATAACAAGCTGAACAAGAGAAAAAGAACAATATAAGAAAATTGCCCAGTTTACCCACGTTTCACAGTAATCGAAAGGAAAATGAGAAAAAAAGGGTTTGAAATGGAGACAGCCTCCTTGGGTTATTGACTTTCAATAGTGGTGAAAAAACTGAATTTTTTCCAACGTATCCCTAATAACAACCCATGTTTAGGTTGAAAGCTTAAATTGTCGGGTTGTGTTCTATCCGTTTTATGTTTTCGTTTGTAGCATACAATCAAGAAAAGTGGGAATGTGTGGTTATCAAACTTTTTATATTAGGAATGATGACCTAGATAAGGAACTAAATCCAACTTGAATAGATTTTAGGAACATCTTTGTTGTTTTGGTAACTTTTATTCTCTTTCGAGACAACTTAGCAGCACGACATCATGAATGCTTGACATTACTATGGAACTTGGTTTTGAGAGCAGGCTGTGCGTAAATGTTTCATGGTATTTTAATGAACTGCTGAAGCAGTAGTGGGCTTGATTATGAGGCTTTTCTATAACTTTTGTCAGTATACAAATGATCGTATACAAATGACTGTCAGAGTTGCACAATCCTAAAATAATGTTGATTCAGATTACAAAATCGCTGGAAAATTAATTTTCTGCTGCACAATCAGCATTGACACTTGAACAACTCAAAGTAGACAATTCAAATTAATAATTCATTAGTGTTTAAGCCTAAACGAAAACATACACTTCCCGGAAAGAAAATAGAAATGGGTTTGTTCTATTTCCACATGGTCTAGTTGAAATTTACAATTTACTGTTGCATACGCATATGTTGCTACTTTTGGAATTGTTTGCAAAACTTACTTTTCTCGGCATGATAATCGTTTCTAGCTTATACTAGCGTGGGCCCAGCAATATTTTTGTTTGCTACTAAATTGGTTGAATTCACCCAGTACTTACATGAAGCTTAACTTCAATACTGCACCAGATTACACTGTAATTTTTAAGCAATTCTTCTTCCTCAATAGAAAAAGAGATTGGAACGTGAGCGTAAGAGCAACTGTGTTTATAAACTTTCTATTCACTTGGGAAACATACTTACTCCAGCCCTAGTTTTCTCACAAAATCTGAGAATAAACAATCCAAGTACCTGTGTGTATTAAACCTTCTTCCAACTCGACAAGTATCAATCCGATTAGTCAATTGCGAAATCGGATTACTCAGCACAAAACGAGACTATAATCCTTGTGTGCTTCGTATTTACTTACATCACCCCAAATAATGTTCAAATCTTGTTTTTCCATTCATATAGGAAATCTGGACACATAGATTTTTGTATATATAGCTCTTTTTATATACTGAAATATAATGTATATATCTTAAATTTTGCTGTCACGTGTATATATTGTGCTAACGCAACAAATATCTCTTGTTTTCAAATGTATTACCATCGTATACTATAAAGAAACTCACATATGATATAGACAGTTGATAGAGGTTTCATGTAAAATCAAGAGTTTTCTGATTTAGTCAAACAGAGAAAGACTGCAGTTCACTCAAATACATAACCTTTAAACCGTGGTTTCCCCTTTGCAGTATAACCTGATTCTAAAAACCTCGAAAAAAGGATCGTTTGCAAAGCTGGCTTTAACTTTTGAACCGTATCCACAGCCAATAGCAATGATCATGTCGTCTGATATACTTCCTTCGTTTGGTGTCAGTGCTGGAGGCAACGACGTGGAAAAAAACAGCTTCAAACAAGGTACACTTTGGTAATGACACTCCTTTTCAGCATCAATACCACTACCAGACAATTTCCTTTCAAAATGATTTGCTACCCTTGATTCGCCACGTTGTGTGATGCAGGACAAAACTGCTGCAGACTGGCGAAAGCAGTAAAACCTAATGAAAATTGAAACGGCATAGTGCATTCAACTTTCCCTTTTGTTTTTTATTCTCTTTCCTTAGAAGCTGACATTTTGTTGTCTTCAATTTTTATGACTGCTACCTTCAGTTCTTTTTTCTGAGTCAGTATTTTTCATTGTCATTTCCCATTGCCAAAATAGTATCCCATCAGGTTTTTGTGCATCCCGGGATGAAAGACAGAAAGTGACACGCTCGATGAAAGCTCTTTTCTTCAGTAATAGACGCGTATTACAGGCAACAAAATAAATGACAAGAGCTTATGTCCAAAATTTCGTACTTTCACTCAAACTTGGTTCTTTTTATTTGCTACAAAACCCCGCAGGCTATTATCAGCATTGACTGTTTTCCGTCAAAAGCCAAATTGTAATTACCTCCTTTTTATATGCGTGGATTAAAAGCCTGAGTCGCACAACTTAATGGTTTTGCAAAAACTGTTTCTCTTTTTTCTGGATATCCTTTTCCAGCCACTGATGGAATAACACTTTTAATGAAACCTATTCCACATTCCAGCCAGCTTTCCATCTTTTCGATAGTTTATCCAGTTTTAATTTAAACGCGTTTTAGCGTGAATTCTTCCCGTAGGATATATTCTAGCGCCTATTTCCTACTTCATTTTTTTCTCTCTCGCAATTAACACTCGACGTGCTTTCACTGTCGTCATCTGTTCCTCGTTTCTTTGACAAAGTGACCGAAAAACACGTCGTAGCTTTAGAGTAAACACAGCAGCTTATACAGCTTTTTTTCTTAATTTTGCGTAATGAAATTTTTTCCAAGACGAGAATCCGCGTGTAAACCTATAAAATAATCTTTCGCGAAGACACACTTAATGACATAAAAAATATATAAACCCGTTTTATTACCAAACTCATCCGAATAGTCCGACCGACAGTAAAGAATTAAACAATATTGTTGAACAAAAAATTTAATGTATGGCTCTGACTCAAAAATAGAGAATAAAATGAATAGAACATTATAGACCAACCCACTTTCTCCCTAAACAAAAGAACATTTTTGAATAAATGGGCATGATTCTTTGAGTAAAGTAAAAAACTAGACCACAAACATCAGCGTATTTCTTTTCTTTTTTTTTTCTCGTCAAGTAACTTGAGCGATCCTTTTGAAGCTTTTCTGCAAGTAAAATGGCATTTTAAGGGATCCTCCCTTTTAGAAAATGTACTCCCGCAGATGATTTCGAAAAAGTGGCTGACTGCGGTTTCCTCCAGTTTGACTTGGAGTTTCGTGACTTGTTTGACATTACATTATCAGAGGGAGTCTTTAGAGTAGGTTTCACTTATGCGTTTCGCACTTGTGCTCTTTTTTATCTCCTTCAATATATTATGCATGCCTGGTTGAAAAACTAGCATGGAGCCGAGGACCGCATTAATTTTGTCCTTTCATTAGAGCCACCGAGAAAGTAAATCCTTGAAAGAAACCTAGCATGAAGAGAAAAAACGATCGGACTACCATTTTCGCTGTGCTCTTTTGCACCTTCATCACTTTCCATCTCTATTCCTGTAACATGCTTTTTCGGATATGTATTGTCCTTTTGAAGACAGACACACAACACAGACTACTTTAGCGCTTACACACGTACGTATACTTCACACGATCAAAAGAACTTTCTCTTTTTTCCCTTTTCATGCCACCGCTTTCTCTTTCAGAATCCACTTTTCTTCTTCAGTACAAAGTCTTGATACCGGATTTCGTGATATTTGCCTTTTGTTGTGTTTTTACGAGAGACCCGTGTGAGAAGCTCCTTTTCAGGTTCTCCTGGGAAGAAAAAACCCAGGTACAAGAAGGGTCGGTCATGTGATATAAAGCACTGAATTCATATTATACTACTGGGTATGAACAAGAGGTTTTTTGGTTTTTTTCTTGGGGAAACGGCATATTGTCATTTTATTGCAGAAAAAAAAGTTGTGACTTGGTGCGCAATTTAGAAACTTAATTACTATTTGTGTAGATCAAGTAGGATCTCCAAGGCCGGGTGTACTTATGAAAGAAGCTTTTACCCATGTGGGCCTTCTTCTACACAAAAAAATAGAAAGAAAAGATAGTCTTTTTGCCATCGATTTCCTAATATTTTCGGTTGAAAATGAAGGAAACTCCTGACAAGGCACTTATTCTTTCGAAAGATTTTTTTCTCTCTCGCTCTTTATTATTATCCATCCATTTAATGTATTTTCCAGAAGATGCTCACTAAAAATGAAGAAATCACGGTAAATCTGAGCACTAAAAATCCTACTTAAAAGGGTTTAGGAGGAAACCAACCTTGAGCAAGACAGAGAGCGCATAGACGGACG
>JAAXOA010002171.1:0-13841 GCA_036561885.1 Salina celebensis | reverse complement strand
TCTATTACCTATTAAGGTGGTCCATGCAAACCAATGATATTATAAATCCAATATAGAATATGTATGTTATAAGGGCAGAGGAAATGAGTAGACAAAACTATACAGCGTGTAAAATTGCAATTTTGGTTTGTTATTTCAATAGGAATTGGACATCACAGGGAAAGAAACATTCAGGACGACAGTCCACCCCCTTTGCCACCAAAAAGTCCACGAATTACATCAAAACCAGCACGACCTCATGATTTCCCTCAACAGCTCCAGCTCCAAATCGTAGACCCTTCTATAGAATCAGCATCCAAAGGAGGAAATGGCTCAAGCATGGTTCCTCCACCACCTCCGCGTAGGCAAAATAGTCAAAAAGAGTCGCAAGCGAAATACTTGCGCTTACTCCAAGACCAATCCGCTAGTAAAATTCCGCATGCTATTGTTGATCCAACACAATCGATGACCCTTCCATCACCCATACTACCACCAACTCCACCACCAGACGTGGTAATGGAGTCACCCATGTCTGACAGCGGCCCTATAATCAGTCCGCCACCTGCTTTTTCAACACCTGTGACGCCAATGGTAGACCGGCAAAATTCCACAACCTCGGATAAAACTGGCGGTGCATCCAGCGGAAAGCTTACATCGATTAATCATAACACAAACCCCAGCACCGGAAGATTGCGAAGTCTGAGCCAGTCTACAAGTCACTACCACAATATTACTGGTTTCACTTTAACTCCAAATATATCTGCTTCCGGCGTGACCGGAAGTAGCATTCCAGTCTCTAAACCACCAGCTCAGACATCAACCAGCCAACAACAGCAGCACCACTACCATGTGCCTCTTTCGGGTACTGTTTCAATGTCAGCAATTTCAGCAGTCAACGGACGGAACAATAACTCACGACCTAACAAATCTATTCCNGCAATTTCAGCAGTCAACGGACGGAACAATAACTCACGACCTAACAAATCTATTCCTGACCTATCCACTGAAGCTTCTGTGAGATATTCACCTTTGAATCGATCTCGGTCGACTTCAAGTCCAATGTCTCCTGGAGAATCTATGCCTGCTTCTAGTCCAGAAGAAGACGATGAAGATCCCGATGAGGACCCGACTTCCTCATCCGTTGCTGACAATGGCCATGACGGTGACGATGACTGCAGCGAGAAAGGCCAGTCAAGCTCTATTTCTCCAAAACTTCTTGTAACCGCAGGAATAGTCAGACGCAATAGTGCGAAAGTACATTCTCACACTCAACATTCTTCCCAAACAACTACAACAAAAGCTCCAATCATTCCTAAATCCGTCACGGAGAATTTCTTGTATAAAGTTGGCAATGTCACTTCAACCGTAGCCACCACGGAGAAAGCAACCCCAGCTCCACAAACGGATGTATCTCAGCAGCCCAAAGCGAAAACTACAAACGAAGGTAAGATTTTGTTTTGATCCTCGCTGAAGTACATAAGCTATATAGCCTATAGACTTTACTAGGTAAGAAATTAAAATGGAACTTTCTCACGAATTCCCTTTTCTTTTTTGTCATCGACGGACGGTGAGACAAAAGCTAATCTTACAACCATGATTCTCTCCAAAGTAATTGATAAAAGGAGAAATAGAGAGGTTCACTGTGTCGCCATGTATAGAAAAACGATAAACTGTAGCTCGCATGGTTGTGAGTGAAACCCATACAGGTTGAAAGATTCTTATAAAATATACATGACGCTTTTCCCGACGTACAATGAAAGTTACTTATTTTCAGTATTCTGTCTGAGAGACCTCATGCAAACATTATTGGCTTAAATTAAATTTGCCAACGGTTCCTGACTAAAGTAGGCTCCTACACAAGGTGACGTCAGCGGGACAATGAAAAAATAAAGTAATAAATAAACTATTCTGATAGACTTGTACTACATTACAACTTAACCATTTTCTTCTGGGACAGCGACCCTATTACGTGCCTGCTGTGTCGTCTAACGGTGTTTTTATGCTCATCATTGCATTACGATTACATTTATTCAGGCCCTCCATGGAGTTCCAAGGAAGAAAACAATTGTGCTGCTGTACACAGTACACATACATATGAACAAGCATGTACTTTTTCCATCTTGCAAAGGAGCTTATCTCTGACAGTTTATGTTTACCCGTTTATCATTAAAGCATGAGAGAGAAAAAGTATCGTGACATTTACAAAACCCGAAGTAGACAGGTTGGGAAAGGAATGAATGAATGAATATTTTTTGGCACTTGAATTACATCACAAGAGGTTTATTTTAGTTCACGGGGACATTTTTATTTAGGTGATCTTCATGCTAAAACAGAGACGATTTTCAGTGTGTGTGGCCCTTATACGGAGAGAAGAGAAAGCTCTTCTTTCACATGCTTGAATTTACTATTCGCCATTATTCAATAAAAGATATCATGCGAACTACGTAGATAGAAAGGGCAAAGGAGAAAGTTATTGGTTGAAGAGGAGAAAGTATGGTTTTGTTAGAATACAAACTCTGAAAGTAATTTGTTGCACTTGGTATCTTCCGAGACGAGTCTTCATTCTGCGTGTATCTCTTCCATGAAGCATACACCTCCTCTGCTCAGCATATTTGGAAAGTTTTGTTTCAAAAATAGAATCATTTGTGTTTCCACATAGGATTTGTGTATTTTCCAAGGGATTATTTTGTTCTATCAGTAAGTCATAACGAAATGCCAAAGGATTTTGGTTTAATCGCTAATTTTCTTATCTGCATTTTGCAGCTCCATCGCCTGGTCGGAGACCTATCCTCCGCTCTAAGTCTGACTTGAGTCATCGGTATGCAAAAGCAGAAAAAAGTGCAACGCTGACTCACGGGTTCACTTTGGTTCAAGTTGACATAGGAATTCCTCCTCCATTACCAATGCACGCGTCCGTGTCGACAACCGATTTCTCTAAGAACACCAATTTAACAACAGCTATAGGTGCTTCAGGCACATTACCAGCTAGTTATAGCAAAACCCATCATCATCACATTTACCAAACACCCAATTCTGCCATTAACTTGGGAGTGGCTGCAGCCACATCATCATCACAAACGACATCTCATTATCACGAACCACACAATCTCCATAAATCAGCCGATGGAAAGCGCACGACGAAAAGTGCCACCGACCTGGAACGCTTTTTTGACATGCTTGGACTCGACAACTCGCCAGCACCTGTTCCTGTCGTGTCAACTGAAACTAAAGACGATGCAAGGCGCAAGAGTGGCAGTGAGTCGCCTGTTTTCTTTTCTAGTGTGAGCTCCGTCGACTCTGGCCCACGAAGGAGTGGCAGTGTCGATAGTGAAGACTCTCCAGACGACAAGCACGGCTCACGGACAGTTGGAGGTTATGCAAAATTCGGGCCAGCTGGCGGTCCCACAATCATGGTGCAGCATGGAGAGCCTTCGATTGTCGAGAGGAATGCCCGAGTTATTAAGTGGTTGTTCAACTGCAGGAAAGCTACCATGGAACGAAGGTGATCACTCTGTATGCCTGGATGTCCTTTCCAACATTATCAGTATTACACTACAAAACGATAAGGATACTACTACCTTATTAAAAAGCTGGACTTTTTTTCAACAAACACTTTTTGTAGTCGATCTTAATACAGACGCAGCTAATGTAAGTTCCGAAATCAGTCAACGCAAGAAAAAGGAATAGTATGGAACAGAAAAGGTATGCGAATATAAAGGACAGACCAGGTAATTTTAGCGTTTAAGTTGTATATGTACCTACTGTTGCTTGTTGTTTTCAAATAGGCACTCCACCACCCTTGTCTCCTGTCAATTTTCCAATGCATACATATTATGTTTGCTAAAGACCTGTCACATTGAGAAAATAAGAGTGAGTTTCTTAATAGGAAAGAATAGATTTTGTTTCTCAAGTAGTGTAACCGTTGAACGATATGTTTGAAGAAAAGTGAAAACTTTTTTTGTGACTCTGACGGGCTAACACTTCTTGAATCGGTTCAAGTGGGGAAAAACTGCTTGATAAGAAGTTTGAGACTATTCACTCAAAACTGACAATAAGCTCATCAAAATTTGATAAAAAAGAAAACAAATGTTCGTCTCTTGCAGCCCTTTCAAAAAAATTGTACGTTAAGTATGTTTAGAGCTTTTCCATTGAGTCGGTAGGGGAAAAAATTGTTTGTCTGTTATAGTTGTAGAATTTGTTGAAAATGAGAAACGATCGATGGATGCCCGTATTTGTGTGAAAAGTGCTTGTTTACCAACCCGCATACGTATTAGCTGTGTTGTGCATAGTTCTGTGCAAGAGGGAAGGAAAGAGTATGTAACTTTCACTCTGCCAACAAAGGAGACTTTGAAGATTCCAATTGGAAAGAATCTCAAAGTCTGAATGGATGCACATGTTCCGTGTGTATTCTGTACTTCAATAAATAAACTGACTTTCAAATAAAAGTTCTTAAATACATGAATCCAAATAGACCTTCGTATAATGTACTAATAAAATTTTTGGACGCTGACAAAAGCCCCTCCAGTAAGGTTGTAAGGCACACTTTCTACTTGCTAAATACGTTTTCTTTTCTTCAAAAAAAAGTTACCGACTCAGTGTTCAAATTTATATGCGTATTGCGTACAGTTGTTATTATTCACGACTGGTTAACGTTCCGTATTTACACAATAAAAAACCTTGCCGTTCATAAAAAGTTTTAAACGTGTAGTTTAAACTCGTTTTTGCACAATAACTTTACTACAGTTAAACTCAATCCATTTCAGAACCAAAACTATTCAGCTGCGTTAATGTAAATTACGTTGCATGCCTGCCCATTATGTAGAACTGACAAGTTGTTATAGATGTATTTCAAATCATGATAAAACTTAAGGTTTCTGCCTTTTAATTTTAGTTTAAAATATGAGGAAGAGAATGAACGCGGATGAGAAACTGTTAAGTAACCGTTGCAATTTGCAATTATGAAAAGTGTAAAATATTGTCATGCTATAAACTTTTGTCTAGATAACGCTTCTTTTCCAAATCACTGTTGGCTTTCTGGCTTGCTTAGGTAGGACACATACATAGATGGGCATTTGATGTAAAGAATATTATTATTCCACACTGCTGGTAATCTGTTTTGCACCTTCGCATGTGTCTTCTTCTCGAGTCCGTTAGGTGCGACGTTAGCTAGTCAAAATGAATGAAGATTTAGCCCTTAATTAGATATGTATATATGAAAGTCACTACCTATTTGAAAATGATATGGTCCATTGTGCGTAGCAAACTCCTGAAGTGTCTAAAAGTATAAAAGAAGGTATGGCTGTGAATTAAGGCAGGAACTGATGCGTGAAATTGATAAAGCAAAAACCTGTGAAAAATCGATGTTATAGTCGGAGAAAGTCTTTTATCATAGATGCAGTAGTAGATGTTAATAATAAGGTAATGATATGCTACTGATTTCAAAATAACTATTGATTTCTTTCTATTCCTTCATTTTAGGAAATCATTTCACAGCACGACGTTAACCGAGCAACTTTATATAGTTTCTCATCACATAGTAGGTGCAAATATTATGTCTAAATTAGCGTTTCGTTCACTATATGCATTCGGGATTCGCTAAAACTCTCTTTTACGTTATTCTCTTCATTGAAAAAGGACATTACATAACAAAATAAAGATTAGTTTACTATACTAAAATATATTCTAGAACGTTTCTTGTTTTGCTATTAAATTTGCGTTCAATATAATTGAGGTAAGACCTTTAATTGTATACTTTATATGTACGTAGTAAATGTCAACGATATTGCAGTGCTTCGGGGATTGACGAAATAGTATTATACTCCATGAGTTATTTAGGGAGTTAACTGACACGACATTCCGTTGCAATGTGCATGTTGACTCAATCGGGTATTTCGGGTGACAAACTAGTTAGAATTTACTCAAGTTAATGCTTTCAGACACTAATTAATTTGCCAGTGCAAGACGAGAACAGGCTCATTCTGATTTCGGAAGCGATTCTTTGGAAGCTTGCGTGCTAACAATATTGTAACTCTAAATTAAATACCTACATATTCAATTGTTACTTTCTTCATATAATATTATATACGCTCAATAATATCAAATACTTACAATAATTATTTCAAAAATTCGTTTCTTGATATAATTATTAACTATACTTCTACCTCTGACTGTACTAACCTTTCTTCATTAATCTTCGTTTGAGTAGTGAAGGAACCACACCCACAACAAAATTAAGTATACTAGGTGTAATGGTTTTGGGCTAAACTTGCTAGATGTTTCATTGGTTCCACTGAGAACTCCATAGTGTTTGATTGATTTCAGGTTTGAATGACAAGTAATCCTCGCAAATTTGCGCTAGTGAGAATACTAGGTGTAATGGTTTTGGGCTAAACTTGCTAGATGTTTCATTGGTTCCACTGAGAACTCCATAGTGTTTGATTGATTTCAGGTTTGAATGACAAGTAATCCTCGCAAATTTGCGCTGGTGAGAAATACTTTGATGCGTATAACAATGTGCAATCGATGTTGAATGAAATTTAGTATTAAGAAGAATGTATGTTAGCGTGTAACAATGTTAGTGACAAAGAAACAATCGTGTATGTTGACAACATGAGTAAAAGTTGATCCATGAATGGACCTTATAAACTTATGGACTAGTAGTAGATGAGTTGATATTGTTCCAAACAACACCTTATAAAAATGTGTATTGTAAATACTATTAGCGTTCTGCAATCCCTTTACTTAACACCTATCTACCTGTAATAAAACACAAGAGACCATTGAGTAATTAGACGTTATAAACAGTTAACAAAACATACGTTGTAAATCAATATATAAAAGAAAAAATCAGCTTGTCAGTTTTCAGTTTTTATATAGATCTGTGATACTATAAATAAACCGATGTTTGTTAAAACCATAACCAAAATCATTTTCTGTCTTACGGTTTGATTTAATTTTAATCACTGGAAATCCATTTTTCATACACCACATCTTTCAAGGGAAATGAGTCATATTCCATGAAATTATTTATTTGGATCCGACATCGTCACCATCCCAAGCTATAAAGCTTGTAATTTCACTTTGGCTTCTCATTTTCATATGGAAGAACGATAGTCTTTAGCAGTGCTCACATTTCAGTTTTCACCCTCCTTTGTCTTTACGACGTTCCAACTCTCACCTCAGGCTGGCCTGGCTTTTCCTAAGCCGTTCTTTACATACTTTGTGTTGCGAGGGGAGACAAAAAGCTAGAGTTCTGTGAATAGAGTTCCCGAGTAACCTTGACATTTTTCTTGTTTTCGTTATGACTACTGAAAATAAACAAAGCGATCAATACTGTAAAACACATTCAATATTCAATCAAAACATTATTCTCGATCAAACAATGCCGGTGATTTGGAGAAGTTTTCACAAAAAATCCTCATCATTTTTTAAATATTTTTTTCAAACGCAGTCGATCATTTCGGTGAGAAATTTTGAACGAAACGAACAAAGTCAAATTTTCGTGGAAAATGTTTCTACGCAATATTTTTTACTAACAACAAATTTATCTTAATTTAGGGAAATACGTAGAATCTTTTTCCCCCATTCCTAAACGTGGATATTTTCTTGTCTTACGCTTAAAAAGTGAAAGTGGTCCAGTAGTAAAGATTGCAAGCTCTACGATTAACGAGTCCGTACTCTTGTCAAAATGCCAAGTCGAGTTTGCTCCGAAGTTTATGGACAATTTTCTTCCAAGGATCGAAGGACTAAATCTGACGGAGGCCACACGGAGGGCTCATCAGGAGGAAATTCTGTATCCAACAGTTTGGAAAATCAAGTTTACCCTGATAAACGGCTTAACAACTACTACACCTCGAGTTCCAGTTGTACAACAAGGCGTATATTGAAAGACGACCACTTGACAAAAGCGTCCAACTCCCAGTCTGGATCTGGTGACGTCTCCGTTTCAAGTTTTGGCTTACAACATGCCGCTCCCAATGTAGCTCACAGTAGTACAGGATCCACCACAGTGGCAATGAAAGGAAAACGATCGAGTGCTTCCAACAGCAGTCAGCCACAGGATTGCAAAAGTAAAAGTGGTACCTCAACCAAGTCGAAAAGTAGCACCCAGAATACAACACACGCTAATGGAAGTGGAAGTCAAGCATCTCTATCTACGAATACCAGTACTGAAGAGCGACACAAGGAATTAGACGTTCCTATCCAAAATCTCTACGTGATTAGGACTCGTCTCGGGAAGGGAGTGAGTAATTTATTGCTTTGTATAATATTTCCTCTCCAATTTATTTTCCCATTTTAAAAAATGTATGCCGTGGACGGGAGGAAGTAGTTCATGTATACATTTTATATAAAACATGTGTATTAATTATGCATGCTGGAGAAAGTCGAGAGTACAGCTTTGACCTCTCTTGTTTATCAGTGTGTCATTTAAATTACGAGTCGTTTTGGAAAATAGGCTTTATAGGGCGCAAAAAAGGATAAACTCTGTATTCTCATATTTCTTTTCCCTATAGGCATACGGCATTGTTTGGGAGGCGACGGAGAAAGCAACTGGGAGGCAAGTAGCTTTGAAAAAGATATTTGATGCGTTCCGTAATAACACAGATGCTCAGCGAACTTACCGAGAAATAATGTTTCTCAAGTCGTTTGGCCACCATCCCAAGGTTATAGAGCTTATAAACGTACACCGAGCGGAAAATGATTTGGACATTTATCTCGTCTTCCCTCTAATGGATCATGACCTCCATAAAATTATCAAATGGAAGCCAAGACTTTTAACTGAGAACATTATACGGCAAATCACCTACGAAATGCTGGTAGGAATCCATTACCTCCACTCTGCCCATGTAATACATAGAGACTTGAAACCAGCCAATATTCTACTTGATGCCAACTACCATGTCAAACTAGCCGATTTTGGATTAAGTCGATCACTCGCGAGTCCTGAAGAGAGCTTTGGAGAGAACCATCAAGACAGCACTCAGTACCCGGCAATGACAGAGTAAACACTTCATAACTCAGAATTAATGAGAGAGAGTTTAACGAGAGAATGATGTAAAAGCGTAAGAGAGCTTTGGAGAGAACCATCAAGACAGCACTCAGTACCCGGCAATGACAGAGTAAACACTTCATAACTCAGAATTAATGAGAGAGAGTTTAACGAGAGAATGATGTTAAAGCGAAAAGAGCAATTAAAAAGTGATTTTCACCAGGGATTTTTTCCATCAATTCTGTACAGATATGTCGCAACCAGATGGTATCGCCCGTTAGAAATCCTTTTGTCTTGTCGAAACTACACGAAGGGAGTTGACATGTGGGCGGTGGCGTGTATTCTCGCTGAGATGTACTTGGGCAAGCCGCTTTTCGCTGGGAACTCAACGTTGGACCAGATTGAAATAATTATGGCGACTATTGCGGAGCCTAGTCAGGAGGAAATTGATGAGATGATGAGTGGCACGCCAAAGGCAACACTCAGTGCAGCTCTCAAAGCCAGTTTAGAGCAGCGAGGACCTCCGCTTGTTGATATTTTCCATAAGTGGTCCGTTCAACTCGTTGACTTCTTGGAAAGACTGCTCATCTTTACCCCGAGAATGAGATTAACTGCAGAGGATGCTTTGTGTCATCCATATTTAGATGGGTAAGTTGAACTTAATACTACCGATTGCCTTTCTTGAACTCTTGAAAGAAAATCATGGTAAAATGAAATGACAATTATCTCTCAATGCGTAGGTATGCATGTTACAATACAATTCAAAAATTAGAATGTAATCCCCACGGCTCTTTAGAAGTGCACCAAACAACTGTTCATTTATGGTAGAAGGATGACATTTTGTCGAAGCTATTAATTGTAAAAGCCTTTTTGTTTTAATGATGCTAACTATTATAGAAATTGTTATGCTGCCGGCAAAATGCCTAAGTGTTTAAAGAACAAAAGAAATTTTCATGACAAATACAGATACAAACATTTATATGTAGGGAACGACATGATTTGTGAAGGTATACAATAGAAAGGATCTAAATTATCTGAAAGCCAAATTAGGAACACACAATAAGCTTACTTCGAGGTCTACGTATAGAATTTGTTATCGAGCTTCTTTTTTGTTTGGCAAAAAGTTTAGCAGGGCATAAATTATTTTCTGTGCTATCTACAATCTACGATTTCGATCTGTTGTTTGTTGCTTTTTAGATTTCGACAACGGCACCTTGAAACAATCTGTGAAGCTCCAGTGAGACCCCCTTTGAGTGATTCTGTACAATTGAACCTGAATGAATACAGGTCGACGATTTACGACTTAATACTAATGTGCAATGCTGAGAACAACGACGAAGACAGCTTGAACTCGTATGATCCGTATGAAATTCAGCATCATTTTGAAGAGCCAATTGAGGATTTTTCATTTTACACTGATGAAAACCATACTGCAAAAGAAAACAAGCCAAGTCCTCCTCAAGAGCAATACCACGATAAGTTTACCCTTGAAAACGAGACTCTTGGGATTTCTTCTGATGACCAGCATGCATTCAGCAGTAATTACATGGACGATTTGGTAAACGATCTTGCTTCGGTTTTGGGGGAAAATGAGAACCACTCAACTACACCATTTGACGATGATTACAACTATAAATTCGCTGAGAATGAGAAATGGGAAAGTTCATCGGCCAAAGTAGACCACCATTTACATAATGGCTTGGAGAAAGGTCGCACATTAAAGTCGATTTTAACGATTCCGCCGATGCCTCAGCCTGAAAATACGTCAAGCCAGCAAACTGCGTTGAATACAGGCTACAGCAATAGAAGTACAACGGTTTCACGATGCTCAACAGCATTAACAATTACTAAAGATTACTCTGCATTGGATAAGTACGGAACGGATTACGACGATGAGCCAAAATTCAAGTATGACTATCTCATTGACACGTCAAAGAAAGAATTGCCTAGAAATAGCTACACGCAATCTCATCAGACTACTAGTCCTTATCGGGAAACTGGTTCTGGGGATGCGGCTAACAATGACAAGTTTGATCTCAATGCGGATGTTTATGACCAATATATTAGTAAAAAGCGTAGTGATGTTTTAAGCAGAAACGGACTTAAAAATGGTAACAAAAATGTAGAGAAAAAAGCTAATTTTATGTTCTTGTTCTTCTGACACGCAATCTAACCACGATATTTCGTTCTATTTACTTTTTGTGCAAAACAGAAGGGAAATCAAGTTTAACTCAGTCAACTTGCAACACACTAAAGAGTAAATTCGACTTCAACATGGATGACTTCAGCTTAACATTAGAAAAGTCTCGAGAATTGATGAGCAGACAGAATAAGAGATCCACTCTTACAGGGCTTGATACCGTGGGTGGCTCCAAACGACTTGGGACGTACGGAAAAAACTATCTGAAAAATGCTGAGCCCTCGTTTAATCCCGAACATGGCAAAAGAGAGGCTGAAGATGCTAGCCGGATGGGATTATCTGGTTCTGAGTCAGACGGTCAGTTAGAAGATTTTACGTTCAAGTATCCATTTCCGCCTACGACTCCCCGTAAAAAGAATGGTAAACGATGAAAACAAGCTTTGAAAGCAGGAATTTTCCTTGAGAGTTATTTATGGTTGCTTTCATTCTTGTTCTAGGTTACTCAAATGACAAAATGGACACGTTAACAAAAACGTTTAGTTTTGCTTCTGTTAGTACATCCGGTAAGAGCAATCAATTCAGTGAGTATCAACAAATGCTGGCTACGCGAGCGTCGACTAATCGTAGCTTTCAGAGCAGTGGCTTGTTGGAAACAGCCAGTAAATCATTACTGAAGTCCAATGATACACAAAAACTCTACGACATGCCCAAGAACAAAGGAACTGGGAAGCTGGACCACTTAATAGCACAAACTTCGGGAAGCAAACTTACCGAAGATTTTGGAAAACACTTGGAAATGGCTCAGAATAGAAGGATCAACTCGATGGGAAGGATGAATCGCTGTTCAGGAAGTGTGGAAAAGGTCCCTCCGACCCCTTCGACAACGCCATGCTTTCCAAGTAGGGATTTTTCAGCGTCCGGTAACGGGGCGAATGGATACACAGGACAATGTGGAACTGCACCAAAGAGAAACTCGGGAATCGATGAATTGGTGTTTGTTAATGGAAAGACTGGTGACATTTCGCATTGTCAGAATAATTCGCAGGATGCATTTGACAGGCGACAGACAAAGAATGGTAAGCAATGGTGTATTCTGTACCGCTACTTTTATTCGAATTTTACTCGTTTTTTATTTCGTGTTGGGAAGCGAAAGAAACAAACAAAGAAAACGAATGACTTCAAGCAAATGTAAAAAAAAACAATTTGAATGTATCACATGCGAAAATTGTCAATTTTTTTCATCCAAGTGGAATTTTACGTCTTTTGTTTGGTTGTTCTTTCGAAAACTAACGAAAAATGGAAGTTTTATCCTAATCGGAGAATTTCTATTAATTATCTTCAGGAAAGAAAGCTGATTACTACAGATTTGGTGGAATCAAAGAGCCTGAACCAGAGCCTGTCGTGCGCCCGTTTAATGGACGGTCACAATATGGGAAACTGCATAAGCTACCAACAATGAAACAACACAACGCGCCACCACCTCCGCAACGGCGAGGCGGAAGCAGTCATAGCTATGGATCTTCTTCATGGAATAGTAATGAAGTCGCCAGACATCAATCTAAAAAGCAAACTCTTTCAATGTCGGAGAGGGCGGTATCATCGATGAGGAATGAAATGTATTATGCGAAACCTCAAATTAGCCAATCGGCTTATTTTCCGAGCTCAACATTGTATTCCAAAACCGTGCACGATAATGATAATCGAAGAAAGTCGAGTTCAGAACCAAGCAGCAGCTACCAACAGAAACGATTGAGATCTCCGGCTGGTCGCGCATCGGGTAATCAAAAGCCCGTGAGACAGAATTGGACGGAGCCTGTGTATACAGAACTCAAATCGGCGATGCATGCTTCAGATTTGTTTGATTTGCAGCACAACATTCAGCGTCCATCTTTCCATAATAATTAAGTACAAAATAGATAATAAGTTCAGTGATAGGAAAATGGCAGGTTTTAAGAGATAAGAACTATGACTTAGTTGTAAGGCAATACCTATCGCCGATAACGAGCTGCTAATGCTAAATGCTGATACCCTTCAAGTAGATTAATTTTGTCTGGTATTTTTCAAACCGTCGGTCTTGTATGTAATAATTCAGCGCAGCGTTATTTCGAATAAGTTTGCAGCTATTGAAGTATATAAACGTGTATTAAATTGTACCATGTTTAATTATGATTGAGAAATGGATGAATAATGAAATCATTAAACAAGGTTTTTCATAGAAATTCTCGTACGCTGGCAATTTATCAAGGACATTTCCCGTAACAAAAATATTAACTAATTTGTAGTTTACTTCTGTTTCTGTTTTTTAACGTTTTTGCTGTTGAATGCAGGTACTTGTTTTTCTTTAATATTACTTGATTGGTTCTTATTGTTGTCTGATGGTTTTCTTTTCTTCTTCACTGGCTCTTCCGGTTCTTGCTCGCTTTCAGATTCTGATTTGTCTTCTTCAGACACTTCCTCTTCACTGTCTTCGTCACTGCCAGCTTCCAAGCCTTCATCTTCTTGTTCTTCTTCCACTTCCTCATCTTCGTCCTCGTCTTCCACTACGACTTTCTTCAACCACACGTCCATACACGTAATTCTACACGTCGTGTCAACTTGGGCAATCAACTTTGGTGGCTTTTCGTAATTGTTTTTCTTAAACTTCCATACTTTGATGAAACCGTCGCTTGATGCGGTAAACAGCATTTCAATTTCAGGAACATATTTCATGTCTTTCACCCTGTTCTTATGAGA
>JAAXOA010002170.1:0-13841 GCA_036561885.1 Salina celebensis | reverse complement strand
AAAATATCAAATCGCAAAAACAGAAGTAAACTATGTAGTAAACTGTCGACAACAAGCTGCCCAAAATACTTTTTGAACTTTCATCGAAAAATGTGTGTCAAAATTGAGTTGAATTGGACAAGTTCCATTTTTTGCTGTCAAATGCACTGCGCACAATGCTATGTTACAAGCTATCCAGGCAACGATGACAATTTTTAATCTCTCGTTAAAACAAAAGTCATTGGCAACTTTAAATTCAAATTGGCATTATTTCAACTTTCGCAGGTACAGTGGTGAAGTTTCTAACCCAGGATCTTAAAAATTTTAGCGTTCTGTGATTGCTGCATTATTGCTGAGGAGAAAGAAGCTGCTTTAGCTTGATTTTTGCAAATGCAGTCGCATGCATCAACCAACAGGACGAATTTTTGTTTTAGATTGTCATATTGACTCTGTGATATTAGTCATCAAAATTCACTTTCTTTGGTGTCTGAGCTCAAGTGTCTATGGCAAATATCTAGTCGCTTTTCATTTGAACACAATGTATGAATGTAAGAAGCCACATATAATATTTACGTCGCGTTTCTGTTGAATGAAGACGTTTAGCTGGAAACTGTTACAGAACTTGGGCTAACATTACATCGTTATGCGTTCAGAATGCCACCATCATTATATACATCGTGCTTCCATGTGGAAAACGTTTACAACAGATACGAAAAAAATCGAGTAATACGACTCTATTTAAGAAGAAGAGATAGATCCGGTGTTAAATTACATGCATATTTTCTTTCATGGGTATTCTGGTCAAAATTTTGCTGGCAAAAGTAGAGCAATCGTGTATTACAGACAGAGCCAGCTCGCAAGCATACAGTTACACAGTCACTTTTCTCCCGTCTGCGTTACTTTCCTTTAATAGGAAGAAGACTACGGGGACATGTGGAGCAAGAAAAAGTTTAGGGTAAGCATCCGCCTTTTGGAATTCCAGGCCATGAGTACCAAAAAACCGTATACCACAAGAACTTCTGAAGAAGATACAATTATAGAGAATGATCTCAATGTGTTGTGAGGAAGCCTCCTTGCAGCTATGAAATTTGATAAGAGGATGCATCCCAGAAAAACCTACGAAAAAAAGATAGGAGAAAAACACTTTTGGTAGTAGCGATAAAAATGATGAGAGTTGAGACCATTTACTTTCATTTTTTGCAGAGTTTCCCATGTAAGATGATTTCCATTCATACCTTTTGAAAACGTAGACGCTGGAAGCTGTTTAAAAAAGGACGCACATCTTAGATAATGTACTGCTTGTTTCCGCAGTTCTTTATTGTTGTGCACAAGCGACTTAGTAACTTAGTACTCCGAAGGCTTATAAAAGCCTCACAGTTTATGAGATGAAACAAAGTAGAACAGAAGAAAAAGCCTCGGAATCTATGCACCAAGGTAAGGCTAAAGCATTACGGACATGTTTACAAACATTATGGATTTATGTACATATATGATATAGGTATGAGAATGGTTCCAATGGTGGTTTTTTAGAAAGAGAGTAAAACGTGTTCCAAATTTTTGACTCATCACATGAAAAAAAGTTAGCATAGGTATATCGGATTGCATGCAATATTGTCTTGAATAAAAGGTGCTCGGTATGCATGAATGAATATTGGGTGAAAATGAATAATACTCGCTGTTTTTGAGGATTCTCTTTGATCCATTCTCAAAGAGTAGGTCTCGCAAAGCGAAAACTATGCATTTCAGTTTTCAAAAATGCCGGGTGTGGCAAGACTCATTATAAGTGCAGCCAATGCCATCGGCGCTGCTCATTTGGACACTGATCAACTTCAATCATGGTTTTTCGCATTATTATCCGGGGAGTGTTTCACCCGGAACTTTATCCGTTTCAATCCAGTGCAGACAAAGTTTGCTTTTTTGATGAGAGTTTCGCGTAGTCTAGTCGGGTAAACAGGCTCGATCTTTCATCATTTGATCGGAACGTAGGAAGAATTTTAAAGCACGTCTGCACAACTGGTGTGCATTCACAACATGGTGAGTCGATGCTATGAAAGGGAAAACGATGTATAAATGGACAGTAAGAAACACTTTGGAACGTGCTTTCCACTCCTATCTTTAATGATTACTTCAAGTTATGAACCTTTCCTTGAATTGGGTCAGGTCTTTGGATATGAATGGCTTCACTTATTAACTTCTACTTGATTGAGCATACTATACATAAATTTTTCCATTTGACAGCAGTTTATTTCATTGGAACGGTTTGTGGTACCTTATCAAAGTCATGTACCAACTGGAAAGATCTTGTGTCGTGTCTAAAAAAACTGGTAAGTGGATAAGTGGTTGCTTCAATGAATCTATTATGGACGCAAATATATTCACTCGCATGCATTGACTGAGCTATCCAACCAAAAACTAATTTTTAGTATGATCATTATAAGATTTTGAAAACTTAATCAGTTATCATAAACATTAAAATATGTTTTCTTGCCTAATAATTTGATAGAAATTCATTTTAGTTGCAATAGGCTTAGCATTCAATTTAGTTCCACCAACCATAACATTCTCTGCTCTGAGTTTAACTTTCTCTCCAGTTATACATTACGTTGTATAGTAATGCATGTCTCCATTAATATTACACATTAAGAACCCCTTTTTGAATTCATACATGTGAATCAGAGAGAATAAAGGAATTTTCTCATCAATTTTTACTCACTAACTTTAATCTTCTACTTTTGTACTGTTTCATATGATGTGAAGTGAATGTGTGTTTTACACTAAACACATCATAACAATACATCTCACCAAGGAACAAATAAAGGAGCTCTCTACAGTACTCGGAAGAGGATAAAATGACGTGTGTAAAGTTGTTACTCGTGAAATCAGTGAAATGTTTGAATAAGATATGCACAAATTCTCAATTCTGGATTTTGTTCGTAAAAGGAAAAGTAGATTTTACGAGCTCAAGGGAGTTGAAGTAAATGACCTGCTTTTTCTTGATGCTATATTATAAATTCTATTATATGAAAGAAAATGGGTTATTATATTACCTACCTACGCTACGAGTGTTGTGTGCAGTATTGGACCGTGCTAGGGAAAATTCGGATCCGAACAAAAGAAGAAAATTGAGTACACGCGTGAAATCCCATTTTCTTACATTTTCACACATTTCTATTCAAATCTGAAGTATGCTTGTAAACTTGGTTAGGTTCTCACTGTTCACTACACATTCCACATTACTGTAGTGAGTGTTTGAGATTCTACCAACTTTCTTTTTTTTCCATTGTAGTGTTGTGTATTACGTCGAATTTTTATCCTTGTAAATGTCTACCTAAATTATTATGACCCACCTGATTTGTCTCATTTTGTGTGAGTGAATCGGGTTGGGACATAAAATAGTTAGAGGAAAAAAATGTTGATTATCTGTAGGCTTGTCGTTTTCAAATGACGCACTCGTAGAAAAGTATGCAATTTAAAATATATTTTTTCATAGTCAATTTCTTGAGCAAAACATTTTCTTGATTAGACAAGATGAAAAAATTACAAGTACCTATGCACGTGGACGGGTTTGCGAAAATAAATCAGTTGCATACCTTTTTACCTGAAAATACAAAAAATAAAATGGAGGAAGGAAACCCTCATTGATTTCTACTCGTCTTTACTTTCGAGAAAAGTTTTTTTGTTATCATCTTCAATAGCTGCGTCGATTTACATTTGGTGTACCGGATAAGAAAAAAAATTGTCTTTCGTCCAGTGCCATTTTTGTTCAATCCCATTCTTGCTTTTAAGAAAATCACCACAGTTGGTAGCGATTTTTTTCTCTCTTCTGAGGCTCATCGTTCTCTTCTGTGAAGAAATTTAAAGAATAGAATTTGATAAAATAAAATAACTTTACAAACCTGCTCGAAGTTGGACATCACGACTAACGATGGTCCCCACTGAATTGGCAGCTATACATCTGTCGAGAAAATGAAAATAGGAGGTTAAATCAGTGGACAAGAGCATTAAAGCTGAAAACAAGGAAGAAAAAGAGAAAAAAAAGTGCTGCGAATAAAGAAAGTGAAAGTATCTGTGGAAAAGAGGCTGTGATGTGAAAGCGAACGAGTCTAGGACAAAAGGCAACTGTAAGAGATGAAGAGGAAGGCGTCTTAAATTTGCGAAAGTAGGAAGGAATAGGAGGTAAAATGCATTCCGGATATCCTTTTCTGGTCAAGTTGAGCCGGCATTAAGGAGAAAAAGGTTGGATATGGATGAATGGGTGGAAAGTAGCATAGAAAATATATCAAAAGCGAAGTAGTGGACATAAAAACCTTCACTGATTTCTTTTTATCGTTATACGGAACACACACGAGTTATAAGAAGAAAAAAAGACTTTGGAGGAAAGCCAGAATAGGAGAAAACTTGAAGTTGTTTTTATACCAAGAGTTTTTGGGTAGTATTTTACGAATATTGTGTACATAAGGGATTTGGAGTTGGCCTTTTGAGAGTACTACGGAGGAAGACTATGCAGGAATGATAATAATAATAACACTGACAGCGTGCTCCTTTTGCCTGTTAGTCTAACAGATAAAGAGGTAAGGCTCAGAGAAGGTTCTTTTCAGTCGTTAGTGGACGATCGGGAAGAAAGACAATCATCCTTTTTTACTGTGCAAAAGGGGAGAAAAGTTAAGTCACGGCTTACCTGTATGTAGCTGAATGGACATCAGGGCGGAAGGACTCGGCAGGAAATGGGGCAAATACTAATGAACCATCGGAAGCGGAGGAGTAGCGAAGTCGAGGTACTTCACTCAATGGACTTCCATCACCAGATGTCCACTGAATACTAGGCTCTGGTCTACCTCGAGCAGAACAATTGAGCCGTATTCCGAGTTCGTTAATGAACTCAACTTTGGACGGTGGCTCGTCAACAAAAGTTGGCCCTTCCTCGTCGTACATACAGTTTAGGCCTGAACAAGAAGTATATCAAAATTCACATAATAAATTCAACCGTAACATGAAAACAACTCAAGTCCTTTACCCGCACGGTGAGCCTCATAGAGGCATTAAGTGACAAAGCCTGTCATCTACAGCCATAATGCTCCCTAGTTTGTTATGCAAAAACAACGTCATTTTAAACTAGCTTATCGTTCATTGGGCAATGAAATAATAATGTTTCGTATAACACTTGGCACTAATGGAGGGACGATTACCATTTATTTCAAATGTCAACAAACAAGGCTTAATGTATGCTGTTTGGATGTTTGTAGGTTTTCGGATTATTTCCCATTCATTCATTTTTTGTGTCATGCCATAGAGCCCCATTTTCAGGAACAACACAGGGAAAGAAAATCTGAAAATGTCATCTCGGTCATTTTAGTTGCTGCAATGATATTTACATAAATTATTCGGTAAGGTTCACGAAAATCCAGCAGTCGAGGAAATGGTAGGTATGTATAAAGAAGCGTATCCTACCACAAAATATACTCAATCAAGAGAATAATTAGCATACGCACCCATTGTGATAAGGGCACTTCTTATCCCCTACGAAGTGAGTCAGTCGGGCCATGGCATTCACGCGTTTGTTGAGACTATAGCATATCCAGTTTGATGAAACTATGTAGCCTGTAACTGCACTCTGCACAGAGACATCCATTGTATTTTTTCGTTTTATGAGTATCGCGACTACTTTAGTATGACTCGTGATTCAAAAATTCTGCGAAGTTACTCAAAGAAATAAATGTCTATATGATGATCAAAATTCAGCTGTGCTGATATATTGTTTTCAGGCTCAACAATATTTCTTTCACATGTCATGACGTTGAATTTTTATACTCTTGTTTCCCTACAGTCAGGTTCGTAGGGTACCTGTGTTGGGTCACAAATTTGCATGAAAGCCAAAACAAAACAATCCATCAATTTCACATGGATGAACTTAACATCTTCCGAATTCGGTGGAACAGCCGAAAGCTAGTGGTATTATAGTATAGTAGTATTTTGAGTGTTAGTTTCCTAGATATTTTTTTCTTTATAGCCGATTATGCAAATATGCATAGCTATCCTTGTCGCATACATAAGCATGGTAACCACAAGGAGAAGTATGAGTTTTTTTGCAGCACACAGTGCATTGAAAACGTTAGGGGAATCGTAATATATAAAAGTGAAGAAAACGAAGGATTATAATAATTATTTTCGGAGCTTGCGATGCACACGCGATTGATGTAGAAAAAACAAACGATTTGTTTCATAATGTCAGAAATTGTCAAACTTTCTATCTTTCTCCCTAAAATATCATTTATAACTGGTATCGATAGATTAATCACGATCATTGCAAAATCTATTATTATACTACACTACTATGTTATAAACATGTTTATCTTCACTTTTAGACAAGGTAATCAAATGTAATTTTCCATATATGTAGTACAAATCTAAAAGATACTCTGGATAAAATGTTCGACCTAAGCATTTTCATAAACTCCTGGACTGTGTGAAACAACGACCAACTAGTTAGCTCAAAGACGAACTGGAAATCCGTAACATTGATTATAATATATACGTATGAAGTCTTGGATCTTTTGCACAAAAGAGAAAGCCATAATAGTGTGTGTGATATTCTTTGTTTGGATTTTGAAAGTTGGAATGGATGATGCGCGACAGAGCATCAGCATGCTTGGAATAACAACAGTTCTGTTTGCTGTCACTATACACTGATAACTGGGTCACACAAAAATCGTTAGATTTTATGCTCCATCTTACATTTAAACTTTTCGGCATTCCAAAAACATTTTTAGCTTTATTTTGGGCCTTGTTCCAGATGAATACCCACAAGGAATTTGGTTCTGATAATATGTAGCACTGAGTGAGTACAAGAGGTTCTTCCATACACATTCATATAGGGCATCATTCATTGTAGTGGGAAGATAAAAAACACGATCTAACAAACGAATATGTATAACTTTTTAAAAATATGGGTGGGTTTTTGAAAATTGCAACTTGTTGGTTGCACGTATTGAAAGTAAACTCTGGAAATAATGTCCCTGTAATAACTGATAGGACGCTGAGTAAGAACTTTACTGATGTCTGATTAATTTTGTTACTGACGGGGTTTGTAAACTATACGGTAGACAATCATGCTATGCTTGTAGCTCGTGAGTCGTTACTATGTACTATTAACCCTAAACTATATAGTAAGAATACAATACCGTTTTGGAACCAACTTTCTCCGTCCACTTGCTACTATGTCCGCGTTTTCCGCTCATATACGACACTGGCGCGGCGCTTCTATTTGTGAACCGAATTTCGTTGACAGTTTTAGCAGTACTTTCAATAAAGCTTCAATTTATATCCAGACAAAAAATACCCACACAAGAAACTTGACTAAGATGCACTTTCTGGCCCATTTGAGTCTCAGTCGGTTTTATTTTCTTGTGTTTGTAGTAGAAAGAAAGAAAGACGAGCTCTCGTGTTTTTATTTCTAATACTAAGTAATACAATACATACAATTGAAAAACACGAAATGCAGAGAATACAGTTTAAGCAGGAGACAAAATCATTCGAAAAAATATTTTTCTCGTAACTTCATTGCTTTAGTGAAGAGTATAAAAGAAAGAGACACATGCCGTTGTTAGCTGCACAAAATATTCAGTAAATAGCCAAAATTCATTATACCAGTTTCTACTCTACGCTCCCCAGAGACTACACCACCATCTCCGGTTCTATTTGACATTTTTCTCGTGAACAAACTATGGAATACAGAAACAAGTGAAAGGGACAGTTATGTTCCTTTTGGTCATGTGGGTATTTACATGCATGCAACGGCATTTTCATAGTTTCTTCTTGTGCACCGATAAAATTGAATGTTTGCTACTGGATTCTGTTCAAGTTTACTAAATTTTTGGAACACCGGAATGTGAATGCTCAGAATTATAATATTTTTCTCAATTTGACATAGACCTTGGATGAGTATACAAAAACAGAATTTTTTCTCTTGAATTCCACAGAACACCACACGCTCTTACTCAAAATTTCTATTGTTTTTGCATTACAAGCGCATGCTGTCTGTTTATTTTTTCCTCTGGTATGGCAAATACAGCTTGCTAAAAATATTCCATTCACATTTTCTTTTTGCCTTATCAAAGTATCTCTTCTTGTGAGTTAAAACTCAGACTAAGGCAATGAGAACTCGTAAAAGTATGGCTGGAATAAGAGGAAACAGAATGATTTCGATTGTGAAAGCACATTTTCATTTTGCTGCAAGCATTTACCTTTTGTGCTGGTGATTTTTACTCTATAAACTAGCTGCAAAGGAAAAGCAGTGGAGCGCAGCGTGATGCCAACCCAACAGCAAAGAAAACACCTCCAGAGAAACACCTAGGAAGCACGTACTTTCTTTATACCAAAACCAAAGAAATGTGTTAAGTAAAAGTAAACGCATTAGGTTATTAACGGTTATACTTCCAAAGGAATGTTGGAGCTGTTTGCTTTCTATAGTTTATGAGTATTGTCAGTAATGGTTTATTTACAAATGGATGACGAAATTATTGACCTATCTTCATTTTATGTCCTCCTATATTCTCTTCTGTCAGGTTTTTTACTTTTCTGCGTTCCTAATGCTTTTAAGGCTGGAATTGGCCTCGTGTACAAAATAAGACTTCTCTTTTGTGTGTGGAAACGTTTTTTGAGGTTTGAAAGAATCCTATAAAATGACTAAATGCATAGCAAACCGGTGAATTTTTATTGTTATACAAAACGTTTACGTGTTTTATCGCACTTAATGGACTGGATTCTGTTTGAACCATATTATATTATAGCTAACAACGGGGTAATCTGAAGGGAGAAAGTTGTCTACACCTGGAGTTGTTGGTAAGCTAATGAAAAGTCATCCAATGCATTATCAAAATTTGCGGGGTGCATAATTACGCTGTATCAGCAGGTGTACTAATGCATTCTGGAAACAGGTACTTTCAAATAAGAAATTGAGAGCATAGAAAAGAACGTTTACAAAAATCTAACTGCTTCTGAGATGAGAGCCACCAACAGTGAAGTGTTATACATGCATGTATGACATTTCACTGGCCACCAACTCCGGAAGGTCGCCTTAGACCATTGATGACTGAGCTTATCTAATACCTAATCCAAGTTATCTACTGCAAGCTGAATACATTCTTCATTCTTCTTTTTTCCATTCTCCAAAATATTTTAAAATAAAGTTATATATTATATTACAAATATTTCTTTTTAAAACTAAAATATATTGCATCGCCAGAAGTGTTAGATTGACATATTGTACATTACATATTTCATATTTTGTGGCAAGACGACTGATTTAATTTAGCTATTTATACATACTGCATACTGCATACTGCATATTTGTACATGCATACTGCATACCCTCATTTGTACTTTGTATTAATTATGTTTTAATAAAAAATTCTGCCCGTCTGCTGCCGAATTTGTAACACTTGGAGCTAGTTCCAAGTTCTAAAATCTAATATATTATAGTAAATCAGATAATGAAATTGGGGTATAGAACAGTTTCAATGTAGCTGTTTCATCATAAATGTTTCGGCTCCCTTTTTTTTTTTTTTTTTTAAATTTTTTTCCTACAACACGATAAACTAATATAGTATATTTATTCCATTGAGGGTTTTGGTGTTGCGGGAAGGTTACTGGGAGGTTGGCTTTGATGGAAGCTGTACAAGCATAAATTAGATAGTTGCCTAGTAGCCATACAATTTTGGTGGAACGAGTCACTTACAATTTGAATGAATGGTTGCTCCACATAAAAACAAACATGAACATTGAATGTTGAGCGTACATCAAACATTATACGACCATTGCCAGCTCGGGATCCAATCGGATACGGCTTTCACAGTTGCTGTAAGCTTCTCCAGTGGTATCCGCTTGTAAAAGGGCTTAATTTTGTTCGCAAGTGAAACCAGAAATTAGAAACATAAAGCACAACAATTCAGTTTGGAGTTGTCTGAGATGGAATTAATTGAGGGTTTTATTCCTTTGTCATATTATAGTTTGATCTAGTAGAAGAAGGGTGATGAATTTGTGGAAAACGTTATCGCCTGTTTTATTGATGAACAAATATAATATTTTACTTTGTGATCACAGTCCTATACATAATCACTTTTTCTTCCATGTCAATGTTGGTTTAGCGATGTTGATGCATGTAGCTTTTGTAGATAAAACTATTTTTGTATTTACAAAAATATCTATCATCGTATGCATCGTATTATTCGTTAAAACGAATAATACGATGCATACGATGATACATATTTTCAGATTGGGAGAGCTCAACCAAAAGTAAAATGACACATAAGTCGGATTAAGAGTGAAAACTCGCGACTTTGCGCCCGATTCGTTGTATTAAAGGGTGAGAATGAGAGATCCCGTTGTATCCACGGAGTATTGACATTGATAAGATACAGTTCGGATAAAGCTGGATTTGTATAATTAAAATCACAAAACTACTGTCAACTGGAAATTAAGAATGTTATCTCACTTATAATGTGTAAGCAACACATTTTTAAGCTGGAATATAAGAAATGTATATTGCTAATGATTTTATAGTCTTGTAATGTAAAGAAAACAACAAAATATGTACAGTTAGTGTGGGCACGTGCATAGTGCATATTACACTACACGCGTCAACCAAGCAAGTTTTTCATCGTAGCATGCGTTTCTCCATTTTTAAAACGACAAATGGTATACATCAGTTTTTGGAGTAATTTGCATTCTGCCACCGTGTCATCATAAAAAGAGATACAGACAACACGCGGGGAAGGCTTTTGGAAACTATGAGGTTTTGTAGAAAATTTTCCATGGAGACACACGAGTTTTTCACTACACCATGTTTCATATTATACTGAAGTGCATATCATGACCAAAAGATCAAGATGTCGTTTGTATAAAACTTACATTTAGGATTGTCATCCGCGTATGTAAATTAAATTAAGAAGATAAACCAGGATAAAAATTTAATGCCAAAACTGAGCTAGTTTTGGATGACTGCCTGAGACATTCTGAATTCTGAACTTGCTACAGTTCATCCATTTGCATCTTGTAAAAAGAATTGTGGCCCTCCTCTCATAACTTTTACCATAACAGAGTATCATATAATANTTACCATAACAGAGTATCATATAATATCGCGCTTGTCATTTTTTTCTCTCTTCCTGTGACTTTTCCATGCATCTATTTGGATACTTCCCTTCCCTGGATAGTTGGATAATGTCAGTTTTTTAAAACAACTTACAACATTTCCAAGTTTTCAGTTTCGTCCATACTGATTAGAAAAGACACTGTTTAAAAAATGTTCCTCAGACAGAAAACGAACTTGTCGCTCGACTACAAAAGTTGTTTCAAAACTTTTTCGTCTCAGAATTTCAATGCGTCTCGTTGTCGTTATTTCGAGAACGTGAAAATTACTCCGTCAAAGTCGTGTTCGCACCGAATCACATTTCTCAAAGCCCAAATGCACTTCTGAAATCGGAAAGTAAATTCTGTAGACTCAACACCACGAATATGTTCCACGCAGTTTAAAAACGTGTTATTTTGATGAATTTCAAACTTTTTCCAAGTCCTGAAGCCGTGTTTGTTCTCAATATTGTTGGGCTCTAAGGTAGGAAATATAAAAACGCCTTGTTCGGCAAAAATCCTCATTACGTTTTGCTAATTCACTATAGTCTTTTAGTCATGACTATATTAAACATTCAAGCTATAGCTTTCTCTTTAACGATTTGACGAGTCTATTGTTACACGAACTATTTCTGTTGGGAATTCTGTAAAAATGTCGTAGTTATAATAGATATATTAGATATTGTTTCATATCTGCCGTCTTCTCTGTTTGAGGATCTCATTATATCAACCACGGAAATAACATTCAGGTGAATCAAATGCATTAATGTTGGGCTTCTATGGTCTTTTTGATTTTTCTTTCTGGGGAATGCATAAGCTTGATTCATTCATTTGCTATCATGCATTTTCACTATTTCATATTTCAGTATAGTCAGAATAAGTTATAGGCAATTATTGTAATTGTAGAAGGGATCGTAAGTAAATCCCACATTTAGCACATTTCATGGTTCACCACAAGTCTAAAGGCCAATAATCGTAGAGATATTCAATAATTACATCTGAGATTTATTTCATAAAAGTCATTAGGGAAACTAACAATGATTGTTTGGAGCTCTTTGAACTTTCCGTTGTTTCCTTACTTATTAAAACAAATCAAACCACAAGTGTCACCCGTAGCGCATGCTTTTCCATGACCACCTTGATTTTGAAATCATGTTATGTTTTGTTACATGTTCATATACATACGTTTTGCGCTGCAATAGTCAGATTGACTGTATAAACGTAAACATTAACAAACAAACAAAATATAAGCAGGCAGAAGTTGATGCATTATGGAATATTGTAACTGTCGAATTCTATTCCACAACAACAGCATAAAAACCTTCAGCAAGAAGAATCGGCCAGAACCGCCTGACATTATCTAAAGATGGGGATGGTCTCCGATTTTCAACCTCATTGTCAGTCCATTTTTATTCGAGCTCGAAACTACAAGCAGGCAAAATAAAAATGGGTTACATTATGGCTTCGATGGATTTTCATTTTGTTTGTCCGTCGTAGTACTACACTATACGGTTACAAAAATCTTCCTCAACGAAAAGGTCTTATGAAGGTCTTCTAAAAATGCAGTCAACTAACAAACCAGTGACAACAACAAAACTATGCCAAGAAGATACTCGTACAGCCTTGTTGATAGCATAAAACATTAAATCGTAAAATATGGTTACTGTGTATAGTGTATAGCCTATACAAAATGTACCCTACACCCAACCTTATTGAGCTAATGCTAACTATATTTACGCTTATTTCATTTTCTTCACGACCGCAAGGCCTTGTGGTTTTCTAGATTGCAAATCCAACGAGTGGAGCTTTATCCTCGTTATCTTTCCCTATCTCCTCATCTGGTCGTTGGTATTTTTATGCACGTCCTGCATACAGATACAGATCCTTCTGTACGAGCTTTCCCTTAAAAATTAGGTTAAAATTCATTTTCTGCCATATTTTTACGAATAAAGCCGGATGTTGGCCAACAGATGACTCCAAGAAGCGACAGCAGATGAAAATCATAAACTTCATTACGAATGTACGCTCAAATTTTTCCTCTACCAGATCGCACAGTCGTATTCCTAAGCTGGTGCGGTGTAGCTCGTTGTATACCAGTGATACTTTCACTTTTTAGTAGATGAGAACTGAGTTCGGTGGTGGGATATACGAAGAAAAGCGTTGTTGTGAAATGAGCTGGCCGTTGGAGTGCGTGCTTTGCCTCTTTACTAGTATATTTCAAAATGACGGAGTATAATAAAAAAGGACAAGGAAAGGGAAAGGAGGACAAATTATTAGGATGGTATACGGAATCAAGTTTCTGCTTCAAAATTTAGGTTGTTTTCAAGATGCTACTTTCATTAAATACTATGAAGCAAGTTCAACTAACCGATTGTGTATTCCAAAGTAGTTTCAAGCGAGTAATTGTATGACCGTTCCTACATACTAAGGGACCTATATGACCTATAATAAATTACATTGTAGTGGAAACAACAATTTCAGTTAATTCTCCACAAACCCAAAAAGCTTTCACTTTCAAATTCATCATTTCCAATGGTTCTTCTGTCATTAATCTTTGTTAAAGAACAGTCTAAACATGTTATACATGCACAACATTTTGAGATCCGGGCTCAGACTTAGCCTCTGCTGCATTCTTTTGCATTACAATAGGAACAATTCGCTTACTTTTCTCTCGTTTAACTTTTTTACTTCAGCAAAGTTGGATTTTCGCGGAGAATAAATCTAGGTAAAAGACCTCA
>JAAXOA010002169.1:0-13842 GCA_036561885.1 Salina celebensis | reverse complement strand
TTTGGAGTAAATCTTGAATGGATTCAAGAATTTAACCGTAGTATCCTCCAAGATATCCCTTTCCGATGATGGCGGGGTGACCTGCGATTCCCTTGTTGATAACCTGGGCTTGGAATCCCAATTTAGGGTCGACTACGTAGTTGACGGTACGGAGGATGCCGTCTAGGAAGAAAGAAAATAATTATTAAAAATTATTATCCTGTCAGATTTTTCATATAAAACAATACAATTTATATCGCAAGTTGTATGAAAAGTCTTACCAGGTTGGACAACAGAGTAGTATCCCTTGGTCAATGGTCCGTCTCTGCAAAAAGAAATTAGCCGCTCACATTAAGTATCTTTTACTACTACTATGAACTCCAGTTTTTCATGCAAAGCCTTCATTTTTAGTACCTAACTTCTCCTGCGCTCTTCTGGTCTCCAGTGATCTTATCAGCGACTCCATAGTTGTAGCTGTACTTTGGGTAAGCCTACACAAAAACGACATGAAATGTGTTAATCAAACTATCGAAACTCTAGTTTTGTTCACTTGTAGTTTTTAGATTAAAATATATCCCTACATAAAAGTCCAGTCCATGATTATATCCAAAGTGTCCACCATGTCCATATCCAATTGGGTACGGGTTTCCGGACACTGCCACGACGGCAACAGCCAAAGCAAAGAAAACCTTTCAACACCAAAAAATTATTCACATTAATATCACTGTTTTATATAATTTTTCACAAAAACCAGACACTGGCACTTTTTTCTTATTGTCCAAATGAAAACTTACGGTTGCGGATTGCATTTTTGATGAATGTCTTGTCGACAGGTTTACAAGGTTGATGTTTCTTTGTCACTTTGAAAGATACAACTGAATGGTTTAGTCCACTTTAATCATCGTATTTATACTGTGACCGTATTAATTACTAACTGCGTTGTTTTGTCTACGCTAAATAGACACATGAATGCTGTCCTTTTTGAGTTATCACCCATTTTGAAAACTTAACCCTTTGTTTTTTCATTTTGTACAAGAGTAATCATAAAAATGGGGTATTATATAACAAACAATGAGTTAACAATGTGGGGATGCACTCTGTCACAAAAAACGACATAATTTTTTTCCCATACCGCATACCGTGTCGACGACGGTTGGACTGCGTTGTGTGCCCACTCAAAATGGCACCCTTCACTTGCCATTTTGTCTCATCATTTGGAGTCCACTACGCATGTGGTTTATCTACATAAGGCAAAGTACTTGGTACTTTGATAGGCTACTGTTTTATATGCGCAATATGAACAATATTTTTAAAAGTAACAGGAGGAGACGAGGATTAGAAATAATTCACACGCTTTTAGTTTTTATTTATTATTTCTAATCAGTTTTTTTTCTTAATGAAAGTATTAACGAACTGAATCAGGATTAACTTTTTCTGAAAAGCATTTTTGGATGGGTTACAGGTGTGTAATCTAATTGCTATTGTGTGTTGTGAGAAATTAATGAAAAAATGCGATTTTAGAAGGGATTTTTTTACACTAGTTTGAGTGTGGACACTGAATAGTTAACTAATTGTCATTTTTGAACGTGCTATTAGAGTTTTACTGTTTTTTTTCACAGAGATTGTACTAGGTTTGGGTTTACGAGGGCTCTCATGCAACAAAACAGTGCACAATAGCTTTGAGAGTGTCAATTTTTCTCTTCAGAAACTACAACAATTAGCTAATTAGTTAGTAGACAAGTTTAATATCTATCATTGTCTTGCTAAAAACTTAAGCATGCTTAACGAAAACCACAAAACACAGTTGAAAACTACATGCTACGCGAAACAAATTACTGATTAGACTCTTTACTATCATTACATAACCTAGTTTGTAGTGAAGTTAAATTCACAAGATTTTTAACGTTTTGGACTTGGGACGGACACCGATTCAAGATTATCTTTATTCTTTTTATACAGCCGATAATCTGTAATATCGATTTAAATATAGTTTTTTGTTTCAACTTCCGAGTTACACCTCAAATATCCAGTAACATAACACGTAATCTAATCGTAAAAAATTGAGACCAAACTTCCGTCCGTGTTCCCTAGAAAGTGTAAGTTTCAAACTGGTTTTATATTTTATAGTTATTTTTATTTTCCTGTTATTGATTTAAACGTTCTTCCGTTAGTGGCACCTATTGCTAATATTGTTACAGGTATTTCATAGACAGTGCTTAAAATATGCGCATATTTTCATACAGTGTCCCACTTGGCACGCGTAATGTAACAATAGGAAGGAAGTGAAAAAAATGACTTTATTTGTTCAATCAACCGATCAATCAAGATTGTGTAATATTATATAAAAAGGAAATAACTACGTCTTCATTTTCATTAAGTGGTCAGGAAAGGCCAGGTTTATGTGGCAAATTCCTTCAATCAAAGCAATAGCTTATCAATTATCATGAATGAATATATTACGCGGAATATTAAGATGGCTATCGCAGGATGCTTATCGTAAATTTATGAGAAATATTGACTGAAAATGGTAAATATTTTATATACAGATTATCATTAGTTTTTCTAAACACTATAAAATCTTCCTGATTCTTTACGGACGATTCCAACATGAAATTGATTCCGAATTTTCAAAAACATATTTAAAATACTTTTGGCGAAACTTACAAATAATTAATCTGACAGCGCTTGCCGATAAAAATAGTAAAGATGTGCTCATACAATAATTTCGCGTTAAACTCTTTATATGCATGAGGGATTAATTAGAGGAAGCATTTTCATGATGAAACGGTGCTTAGTTTTGAAAGTCAAAGGGACAAGAGTGCTGTTTCCTTTCCATTTTTGCATGCATCCACTTTTGCAAGCTGTTTCGCTAATGAAAACGTACAAGACTTTATAATTACACTATAACAGGTAATCCTAGTCAAAGGGACAAGAGTGCTGTTTCCTTTCCATTTTTGCATGCATCCACTTTTGCAAGCTGTTTCGCTAATGAAAACGTACAAGACTTTATAATTACACTTTAACAGGTAATCCACGCATATCGTGATACATAAAACTATCGTAATAGATACTACATAACCGATATATCTTTGCAAAACAAATCCAACAAGTTTAACACTTTTTTGAAGATTTTTTTTCTGTCCTTTGGATTTTATATTGCAACTTAAAAAATATATTTTGCAATTCATGTAAATACGCTAATGTGTACGGCATGTCGTTACTTGTTACCGCATCTCCCCTTGCTTATTACTGCATTTTCAGAGCATAACGGTCAAAAACTGCAGTTGGATTTATCTTACAAGGACAGACTTTGGACGTAATGCAAAACTGTGGTCAGAAATAAAAATCTGTGGTGATGACATTTGGTGGTGATAATTGCTCTTTGTATGTGTGATACCTTAAATATCTGCGGTTTTTATTGTTTTACTTAATTTTCAATGCAAACAAAACTGTTTGTGGATCATGGATAAGTTTCATATGCATATTTCATCCACGTACTTCAAACTTCAATTATAACAAAACCATAAACTATATTCTCTTTTGGGTACTATTGTCATGTCATGTCACTTTGTACGCAGAAAAGAAAAACCAAGAGATTTGTTTTGTGGAGAAGTAATTAAAACCTATCACAAAACCGTATTCATATTCTACCATGATTTTGTCCTATATCTTGCGTGTGAAATATAGGTCGGATAAACCAAATCTTTATGATTTTAGCAGGTGATATTTTGCGAGAATCCTTCTTTTTCAGAAATCTTACATTGGTTTGATTCTTTTCTAACCAACTCACAATTCATATACATTACCAATACCATGCATGAAGTTGTGAGGTTGTGACACTCGCGCAAGCGCTCCTTTTCAACTTATGAAGTCTGTAAGTTTTAATTTTTGCTTAAATAGTTTCTTAGCTAGTTACTTAAATAGTTTTGAAATATGGGAGTAGAATGGCTGCAAGCATTGTGGAACCACATGATGCTTTGGATCCTGCATGGAGCTCCGCGTTAAATTCTGCCAAATTGCTTTTGAACGTGGATGCCTTCTCAAAGATTGAAGTGTGTGACACATACTCATGATATTGACGCTCAGGATATTGAATTATTGAAAATTTACTAGAAAAGGTGCATCGAGGATTTCGTGTTACGGTTCTCATTCATGCGAGCTAACGCTTCACATGATACCGATTGTTTTTTCATGCAATATTCTCCGTCAATCGGTACGTAGTGGCTTTACTATGTATGTACGCGAATTACGGGAGCTTAAACCATGTGTACGTTTCTATTAAAAGTTCACGCGTCGCATCGTTTTATAGCTGATCGTGATGATCAATTTGCTATAACAACACTCACGATAAGACTAAAATATTAATGCAGCCCTTGCAATCATTTTATAGAAGCCAGTTTTGTTTGATTGATGTGTAACATAAGTATATATGACAATTTACTTTAGTAATGTGATGGAGTACTCGAAAGTTTAATTTCAGTGATACGAATAAATCTTTATTGTTTCATGGAAGATAAAAATATATCTCTGTGGGCACTTGCATTGAAGATAATTCAGTCAAGAGTGAGGTAGAAATAGACAGAAAAATTGAAACAGTAGAAGAAAAATGCATGTTCAGTTGATTACTAAAACGTATTCAACTTACAAGAAGAAAATAGAAAAAAGAAGTTTGTGTATCTGAAAGGGAAAATGATGGGTATTTACAGTAAAGCTAGATCACAGAAGGGAAAAGTGACTTTGCCGGAAGTTTTGTTCAAAAGACTAGACAAAAATCCATTGGCAATGGCAATATATAGATGGCTGGTGACGGACATATCATTAAAGGGATGAATGGACGACCACCGGATGACGTGAAGAAAAGAAGCAGGATAAGATGAAGAATAGAAGAAGGGGTGCTGGACGACTTTCATATTTCTATGGGGCGTAAATGGATTTTAACTGAAGCAGGATAAGATGAAGAATAGAAGAAGGGGTGCTGGACGAGTTTCATATTTCTATGGGGCGTAAATGGATTTTAACTAAAATTTATATGGGTAAAAATCTTCTTAACCGATGATTCCAGCTCCGTATCCGAGACCGAGTCCCTTTCCGTGGATTCCGTAGATGGCTGGGTGTCCAGCGACTCCCTTGTTGATAACTTGGGCCTGTTTCAAAAAATAACAAAGGTTATTAAGGTGCTGCTTTTAAGATATCTGCGCGTCATGTACACATAAAAGTAAAAAAGCTCACTTGGAATCCTCCAAGAGGAGTGGAGACGTAGTTGACGGTACGGAGGACACCATCGGGTTGGACAAGGGAGTAGCTACCCTTGGTGACGGCGCCATCACGGACTTCGAAAGCAGATTTTTGATCTCCGGTAAGCTTGTCAGCGACTCCATAAGAGTATTTGTAGGCGGGGTAAGCGTAGATGTCCTTGTGGAGACCGAAGTCAGCAGAGACAGCGGCAACGACGGCGAGGAAAGCGAAAGCGATCTAAGAACACAAGAAACAAAAAAACGTTCCAAAACTATTCCAAACTAAAAGTCACTAAACAGTCACTATATTTTTTTGAAATATTTTACACTTACAGCGGCACGCATTTTGATTGATTTTTTTTCGGTTTTCCGAGTGGAAATGTAAAGTTGTTTATATATTTTTTGGATTAGGCTCGTATAAGCTGAAAACTTGAACTGATGACAAGACTAAAGAACTCTTCTGTTTTTATACAAATGAAGAAAAAACAGAGATCAATTGGGGATGAATTATCTGCTAATCACTCATTTTTTTTATGAAGTCACAGTATCAACTTGCATAAAAAGCTTCCTTACACGCTTTACGTTTTTTCGCATTATGCAACATTCTTCTCACAACCATCATCAAGGGTTTACTGTCATCCGGAACAAAAAAAATGTATCGCTAGAAAAATCACCTTAGAAGACTAGGGTATTATGTAAGTGTATGCAAAACCTATTAATTACTTTGATAGCTCATTATTAGCAATCAATACTATTCAGATTAGTAGTTTTTCTTAAGACAAAACTATGAAATTACAAAGTACTATCGGGTTTAATACTTGCGTTAGGCGTACTTCAAGTGCTCTTGTTATCAAATATCATCATCGTAGTATTTACCAAGCATCCTCCCTCCTTTGCATCATATTTGTGTTTTGGTCATGCTATTTTGGCCACTGCAAAAGATAAGCTTCAGCAGACCGGCGACGACCGCCATGGCTACCGTGCTCTTTGGCTTTAACGACTTCACGGCTTCGACACAAGTTAACACACGTGGTATATTGGGGTGTTTTGGTGCAAGGTAACGCAAAATCCATTCGTCTATAGTCTTCATCCAAGATTTCTTAATGTCTACACATTTTTGCATTGTTTTTTTTTATACAAATCGTTTACACAATATTGATTTACATCATTCAAAGTTATTTTCAGAATAGTGGTGGGTATTAGGTCGGACATTGTTACAACTAGAGGTGGTGTACATTATCTTTAATGACAGATTGTTTCTTTTAATATCACTAAGAAATGTGAAGAAAATGTGCAGGTTTAAAGGTATGGTATGGATGACATGACAACCACAGGGAATTTTATGATAAAACAGTATTAATGATTTATGATATCTTTCGTTACAAACCATCCGGAATTGAATGTGATTTTATGACGCGTGTTGCTACACATTAATGTTGTTTGTAATCGTATAATAATTATTGCTGAGAATCCAACATTTTGCAATATTGCATTGTTTGCAGAGACGCTTCACAAGAAAGTTTTGGGTACACATATGACATACATAGTAGACTAAACCCACAAAACTAACGAGAGATCGATCATCGAAAAAAATTGATCTTGACCCTAAATATTTAAGACAAAAGCAATCATTTGTAGGGAATGTTCATGAATATTTTTGTCTAGAAGAAATCAACTATGACCGATGACTGGCAGGCAATCGGGTATTGTTTCTTGAGGATTATATGCATCCATATTGCTTAGTAGATTTTTTGTTTTTTCAAAACTTTTGCACCTAATCGCTTCGCTAGATCTATTAAATTCGATAATCTTTTTTTCTGATTAGAATATAAAGTTTTTTCTTTACGATTAATTGCTTTATCATTTTAGTTTTTAGATTTCCTTGTCTATTACGCAAAGATATATAAAGAAACGTCATAATCGGGCTGCCTGAGTACGAAATGCGCGAATGAAATTAATTACTTGAGTAACCTAGTATTAAGTTGCACTTGCGTCGTTGCGTCACTATGTCAACCTCACTTTCTATGTGGAATTAATTTCAATCCAAATTAATGGACTTATTCTTCTTTAATTAATGTTGCGATGCCGATGCTAGTTGATACGCTAAACGAGGTGTGATTTCCGTCCTAGAAGAGCACCATCAACGTTATAATTACAGGAATAGAACTTGATATTAAGGAAGGGCGGAAGGAAGTTGGTTTTATGCAATATTATGTTCCCACAGCTATTTTAGTGATATATTATTATGTAGAGGTTTTTTTTTAAACTGGGATGCTTCTTTTAAGTGATGAAGAGTTCAAAACGCAAATTTTCTTTGACGAGAGTATTTTATTTAGTCAGTCTTGCTGTTGCAGCTAGCTTTATGGCTACGACTGGGCAATGTAAAGATTGCATTAAAAGAGAAAGAGTGAGAAAAGAGGACTAGAGGGGAGAGATTAAAGAGAGAAAATAAGAAAAGAAAAAAAGAAGAAGAAAGTTTACAAGCTCTGGAAGGTAAGACCATCCATGGAGCAAGAAAGATTGTGCATAAAAGATGAAAGCGTGTGTAAAACAATGAGAAGAAGAGTATAAGAAGAACAACTGTTAATCGGATTTTTCAAGTTTAACCGATGATTCCAGCTCCAAGACCGAGTCCAGCTCCGTGGTGGAGTCCCTTTCCGTGGAGTCCGTAGATGGCTGGGTGTCCAGCGACTCCCTTGTTGATGACTTGAGCTTGGAATCCTCCGACTGGGGTGCTGATGTAGTTGACAATGCGGACAACACCATCGGGTTGGACAAGGCTGTAAGATCCCTTGACAACTCCGCCATCACGGACTTCAGAAGCGGACTTTTGGTCGCCGGTGATCTTGTCGGCGACTCCGTAGGAGTATTTGTAGGATTGGGTAGGCGTGGATGTCCTTGTGGAGACCGAGGTCAGCGGAGGCGGCGGCGATGACGGCGGCCAAGGCAAAGAAGATCTTTTGAAAAATTCAAAGAAATTTTTATAAAACCACTTTTTTCCCATGCCCATGTCACATTTCAACAGTTAATTAGGATAAAACTTACGGTGGCGGATTGCATGATGATGATTTTTGGGGAAACTTGAGAGTTTCTGAAGTTGTTATTGCTGTAGAGAATGATTGATGATTGAATGATTTGTGAAAAAGACACCAGAATATTTATAGTCCACGAGCCGCCTAATTTGCATTGCTTTAATATTAAAGTACTTTAAGTCATCGTTTGGTATGAAAGAAGTACCTTTAACAGTATTTTTGGGGGCGAAGATCAGACGTGGTTTCATGTTATATAATTTATGATTAAATGAATGTACAATTTTAATCCAAATGACTATTCAATCGTATAAAATTTTCTTGTACAATGCACATTTTAGGTTATGCTTTTTTTTATAAACTACAACGTTTGGTCAGTTTAAGCCTTCCCCAGCGAATACTGTACGAATTTTATGCATATTTTTGTTTTGTTATACGAAATTTTTGCACAAGCGCATGTTTTACATTATTATATACGTAGTAAGACAAATCCCAGTTAAAGTAAGCTTCTTGTTCAATGATTGGACGTGTTTGTCTGTCGGTCAGTCATCAATCCTCGATCCTAAATACTGAAGGTTCGCGAGTTTCCCTTACATTTTCACATGGGACAAAAGACTCAGGGGTCACACATCAAACTGTTCCTAAGCAATCCTTAATTAAAAATGGTTTCGTGGTTTCCTTAGAGTTATAAAAAATAGTTTTGCTTAATTTTTTAAGCTGTGTCATTACAGAACAGCAGCAACTAATGATAATTGGTTTTAAGAAAGAATTTGGCTGATGTAACGTTGTTCGTCAAACCAATCATGCTCTGATTTGTTTAATTTGCATGAACACAAAAGTCTATGCGTTTTTGACGATATGATCCCGTACATTACGTTCAGGTATGCTTCAATCAGAACAGGTGCATAGGATAGAGGAAAACGACACATTCTATCGTTGAAAAATTGATCTTTTATATATTTGCATGAAATTCTTTTAAAACTTATTTAGAAAATCTTAAGCTATTGTTACTAACGTTAAGTGTATCACAGGCTGAAGAAAGAAAAATGCAAGAAGGAAAGTGTAGGCATAGGCGAGTAGGAGAAAAGATGTGCACAATAACAGGAAAAGTGTGAAGTGAGAAAGAAAGAAGAACAAGAAGAGTGTTACATTGAGGAACAGGATGCGAAAGATGAGAAGGGAAGAAACATTATTTCTGCAATAGGAAAGATATTAAAAGAAAGAAGAGAAAAGAAGAAGGTTAAACTTGCTGAAGTAACACCGTTAACACATCAAAAGTATTTTTTTCGAAAGACTAGGTCCGTTGTTTCTTTAACCAATGATTCCAACTCCTCCAAGACCGTATCCCAAGCCGAGACCATAGCCGGATCCCAAGCCGAGACCATAGCCAGACCCAAGTCCAAGACCCCCAACTGGACCGACAACTCCAAGTTTTCCGACTCCGAGACCAAGTCCACCTAAGGCCAATCCTGGGGCAGCAATAGCTCCGATTCCTTTGCCAACTTTAACAATGGCGGGGTGAGCAGAGAGTCCTTTGTTGATCACTTGAGCCTATTTTTTTAACACAACACATGTTAATACATTGTGAATTTGGGATCATGATATGGAATGTCAGTTAAATATATTATGCGAAAACCTGAAATCCTCCCTTAGGGGTAACAACGTAATTGACAGTGCGAAGAACGCCATCAGGTTGGACGAGACTGTACGATCCCTTAGTAATATCACCATCGCGAATTTCTAGTGCAGATTTTTGGTCTCCTGTCAACTTGTCTGATACTCCATAAGAGTATTTGTATGCTGGATATGCGTAAATGTCCTTGGCAACGTGTAATCCTAATCCATCGGCAGAAACTGCGGCAACCAGAAGGGCCAATCCGAAGAAAATCTGTAAACAATCCGAAATGATATGAATGCGCAATTTAAGCTTTTTTTGTCCGAATATTTGAAATTTTGATTCAACTTACGGTGGCGGATTGCATGTTGTGGGTTTGATTTTGAGATTTAATCTGATCTACAAGATACTAATTGATGGAATGATAACCCAAGATAATGATGGCATCTTTATATAGTAAGAAGATCTCTACTATTTTCCGCTAAGTTGAGCGTGAAATTTAACTATGACAATACTGACAATAGTAATGTAATTAACTGATCGGAAAGGTCGTGCATGTAGGTCTTCCATGTTCCTATTCTACAGTCTAGAATTCTGTGGTGTAGCTCTTCACGTTGGTGTTCTAGACTTAATACTAATGGATTTGTTGGTTGATACATCTATTACATTAAGTTTCATTAAAGACAATGGAGGGCATCTCAAATGGAGTTGTTGGGGACAACAGGTCAATCGTAGAAAACATACATTTTATTCACGCGTCAGGACCACGGATTATCGGATGGGTGGGAAATAGAAACTATGGGAAGTCTCGATCCTCGTAAAGCTTTTGAGGTAACCGTAAATCCCAGACACGGCTTCGCCAAACCATGGAGATTGTCGAATATAAAGACACGTTTTACCTACGAGAGAATTCCTGTTGATTTTCATGCATCTATGTCAATTTCTTACTGCAATGGAACTTTGATCGCGTTCTATTGGCTGGATGGATTCCAATTCAATGTTCTGCATACAAATTCGGTCTCCAGCGAACGGGAAAGCATAAACCATGAGATTATGATGTGCTATGAATGGCTGCTAACAATAATTGAGATTCTGTCCCTGTCACAAAACGAGCGTCAGACATTAATTTAGCTAAACGCTAGGATTAGGAAAAATTTACAACATTATTAGTTTTGTTCTAAGATTGCATTTCGAAGGAAACGTAGACTTTGTATTAGGTCTGTTAAGAACTCAGGATCATTAATGCAGAAACTCCATCACAAAAAGGGGTATCCAGTGTGTATTTCATTTAATTTAAATGTGTTTAATCATTCACATGTCAATGTCAAATAGTGATAGCAACAAATCACGAAATTACAGTCTTAAACTAAACTGTCGCCACACGTATCTGTTTCCCCTCAGCAAGTCAGCAGATACAGCTCCACTCAAAATACGGACGAGGTTTGTAGTAAATCACGGTTAGTTGAAAAACTGAGACTTCTTCCTGGAAATCTCGGCTGCTTCAGGTGGGTCTACTTCAGATTTAGATGCTACTTTACCAAAGTATTTGGAAATTTTCGGAGCAGGCGCTTCCTCGGTATCGTCGCTTTCCCTAAATTGTATCAAAGTTCTATCATTTGATAAATATCCATTTTTCTATCGAAAAACAAACGACATTTCTATTTACCATTTCACTTTAACAGCACACTTTTCCAAAAGGTCAGATGCGGTGGACCAACTGTTCCGGACAATATTAGGGAAACCAAAAACCGGGTCGATATTCTTCCTTAAAAACTTTTTAGTGACAGGGTCTGAATCAAAACAAAATCATTACATAATGTGTATCTTGTTAAAAACATCTGTAGTCAATATCCTTCCCAATATATGTATACCTGCGGGGTATCCACTTCCCCAACCTGCAGCACCGCCAAGATCTACTTTTTCCCCGGCAGGAAAGGCCCATTCCTTAATTGCAACATCACGAGTAACCTTGGCGCACACACTGGCAGCACTAACGGGTTTGTACTTAGAGTCAGCCTTTTTGTCAACTTTGAATCGTAAATCCGGAAACGTCATTTCTAGTTTTTTCTGCACAGGAACAAAAACGTCAATACAACAAAATATTACAAATATGCAAAAGTAGATAAGAAGCTAATTTACAAGTGACTAATTTACCTGATACTTATCCATCGGCCCCACAGTGTCCACATAAACCCGTTCTATTTTCACTCCTCTGTCAACAAGCCCTTGGATTAGTTCAATTGCGGCATTGTGTGAAATCTCATTAAGGCTGTACTTCTGTCTCCGGTAACTTTTATTAGCAATTTGCGACGGAGAAATAATTTTCAGCCCGTATGCAATATAGTCCAAGTTTGAAAATTTCTTGAAGATTTCCTCACGAACTTTCTCAGTCAATTGTTTGGAGTCATTCAGTTTGGCGAATTTTTTGTCAAGGTCTAGTTGAATAGGAGGCGAGTCTTCAATCTTAGAAAGCGACTGGCCCTTCTCTTTCTTGTCGCTTACCGACTTTTCATCCGAAATGCAAGCAAAAATGGAGTAAACCATGGGCCCTGTTTGAATATAAATATAAATCTTACAATATTAATGGTTCCCTCCATTCAAGACCAAACTCATCAAAGACAATATTACAAGTTTTCTTACCCAAAACTGGTCCTCTTCCAGCTTCGTCAATACCAACATAGCATCCCACTGTTTTACACTTATCCAGGACATGATAAGTAGTCACATCCTCATTCGGATTTGCAGCAAATTTGATTAGTGCTTCCCTAAATATTTTCACACCTCCAGACAAACTGTCCACATCTTTAGTCTCCAGATCAGTTTCGTCGAGGTTTTCTACTTTCACCTCTTCTTCAGTCACATCCAGCTCGTTCTTAGGAACAACCTCTTTTTTAACTTCGCTCATCGTAACTATTATCAGTTAGTAAACTATTGAAAATGAAAAGATGTTTTAAAAACTTTTGCTCAACACACAAACAAACATTTCCTTTGTCAATGTTTATTGATAGAAGTCCTACCAAATTCCCCCGTCAAAACAAAACAAATCTTGCGTTGCCCCAATACTCTATGGCATGAAATGGCCAACGTTATAAACATTTGCTTAATTCATACGCATAGCTTCATAGCTTGTATTTGAAAATAGGAATGAATGGACGCATGCAATTTCGCAAAAACCAGTTCCATTTTCGCCTAAAACTTTGTATATTTTTTATTGAACATACATAACATCAGTTATTCATCAAAGCCTGATTTAGAGACTCATGATTTGGTAATAATTAACTGATTGGGATAACTAATTATTCGTTATTGCGTAGCGTGTTTCATTTCTTAACTAATTAAGTGATATTCTGGTATAATGTGCCATGCCACATGCATGTCATATGTTTTAGTCAGTGAATAATATTATATTTTGAATTGATTTAAGCTTCGGCTTGCTCTAAAGCTTCCTTGAACAAGTTTCCAAATATGTCCGCACCCGCGACAACAATATCATTCCAGCCAGCAAGTAGTCCACTGCACCGTTCCAAATAAGACGGTATATCCGAGTATCCTGAAAGATCATGACCACAAGAGTCAATCACTTTGAGGATTGTTGCCGTGGAAAAGTCAGCAATAGAAAGTTTGGAGCCAGCAACGAACCCGTCTCCTAGGAAACTATTGACCATTTCCAGTGCCTGGTTGAGACGGTCGACCTTGGCAGAGTCCAAAGGTTGCTTGTGGAAAAGCACCGGAAACTAAAACAAAAAAGACGGAATCAAAAGCTTGAAATGATTTTTTGTTTTTTAATTCATTCAATCTCGCTTACGAATGCGTCGGTCATACGGGCATACAAAGTGGACAGGTCATAGCATAGTCGCATATCCACTACTGCACGCTCGTTGGGTTCCATGGGGTACATTGAAATGGCATCGTCATCAGTTCCATACTTGTTGATAATGTACATCAATATCGCCCGACTTTCACACAAAACAAAACCTTCATCGAC
>JAAXOA010002168.1:0-13842 GCA_036561885.1 Salina celebensis | reverse complement strand
CATATTTCTATGAATGTAACGATGGACTATATTATAGCATTAAATTTGAACCATTGTAATGTGAGTAGGGAGCATTTACTACTTTATTCATTAACGGTAACTACGTGACTTCAGTTAAGAGCCTGGAATGGTATCATGTTACCGCAACATTTTGATGCATGACTAGCCATAACATTGATTATCAAAATATGTTCGGGTGACTTGGTGCCAAGACGCATTAGGGAAAAGCACGCCATACCTAACTCTTTTGAGAGACTTTATCAGAGAAAAGTATTTTTGTTTGTACAAGTTCCAGCCAAAAAACATCATGACTCGTTCCCATTCTCTTTGTCCCAAGCATTATGCGGCAAAAGAAATTTTTTCCCTGAGAGAAAGTTTTAGAATCAAAAACGTATTTCATCCTAACAATGCCGCAGTGAGACACATACAATATTCAAATTGTGATATATTACGGTCACTAAAAATTGATGAAGGGTGTATGTATGTAAAAGCTTCTTATGGTTATGACATGGCTCCTTGTAACTTTGTAGATGTGGTTGTGCCGGTGACATTCCCAGCTCAGTTCGAGGAGGTGGAATTTTCGGAACCCGATTTAAATATTCAGGACGTGTACAAAAAGAGATTCTAGAGGACCCTGGTCCACTTCGTGCATCTGACAGCGTTATTTCCCGAACCCCACTTACTAGATCCCTATCACGCAGCAAAACACGTAGCTTACCGCATACTCCTCTTCAAATTGGTAAGTTTTCTCTGAACCATTACCTTTAAATATTTAGAATGCCCTTGTAATAGCCCCGTCGTGTTTATCCTTAAGGCTATGGAAGTCTACCTCGTTCAAACCACTCTGCTCCACCTCATGAGAGTTCACGACTGGAGGGAGCCATGGGAACACTAGGTTCATCCACGTCGCTTCCTCTCTCAACCTTGTCCTCCCCATACTGTCCAGAACACACCCTGCCTTTGCTAGAAACATTACGAGAAGACTCGCCACGTGTGGAAGAAAAGGGTAAGGAATTATGTCAGCATAATCGCATCTCCGCTTTAAATATTGAATGACTCAAGTACTAATCACGAGTAACAACTACTACACCGGAAATGTGAAATTCCGTGGCACGTTTATTCGTCAACAAGAAACATACAAATGTTTATTCATCCACAAATTTTCAAATGCTAGGGTAACACGATAAAACGTTTTTTACTTTCAAGATGGTGTCTTGTGTCAGTTTTTGTCTGTGGTAATCTGTCTAACTCTGATTTTCTCTTGGCTGCATGGCAAAAAATGATCCTTAAAATCTCCATGAAGCTTGTTTCTTGGTTGTTGAGTTTTTACGCATGTCCGCATCCGTTTTTTATCTCTTTTCCTTTGATCACTGTCGACCTTTTTTGTTTGTGTGTGAGCTCTCTTACTGATTAATTTTCACAGGACAAAGTGGTGGTGGTGGTATAACAAGTACTGCCATCGGATTGGAACACGTATCTAGGCAACTGTCCCAGATACTGGACAAGGGATTGGATGAGCGGATAGAAAAAGAGTTCCTATCTACCCAAGAAGAAACATTGACGAGCATTCCGGAAGATCCGGAAACAGAAGCGGAGTTGGTTGACGAACTTCCTACTGATGAGTCCAAGTGTGACGAAAGTGGACAACTTTCAAGTGCAACGTTGGCAAGTTCTGTGACCGCAGCACAATCCGTTTGTTCCGCAGAGACCAATTTGGACAGGTCGACAGAGACGATAACGAATGTCGCTTTTGAGCAAAATGACTACGAAAATGGAAGTCTTGCAGTCGGTAATGGCCCAGCCTGTTTAATTGATGATGATGATAATAATAATAACAATGACAAGGTTGTCCGGAATCGAGGGTAAAATAGATAGCGAGGAAGAATACCGACCTGCAAGTGACCCCTTCCAGAATAATAATGTTTCGGGTACGTATTCCAACAATCACTAAAGACAAAATGGTCGGTTCCGTTTAATTTTCTGCTAAAAGACTACTTTCTACTACTACAGTTACCGGGTTGGGTGGACGGGTGCAAAACTATGGGAACAAATTCTAATTTCTAGTCCTATCTGCTTCATTCTCTTCTCCAGTAGTTTAATTTTCTTGGGTTTTGCTGGGCTTTTTCTGCTACATGCTATGTTTGTAATATCTTATGTAAACTGAGCTCTCTGTTTCAGTGTATATTAGACGAAAATGAAAAGATTTGATTGTTTCATGCCTTCATTTTTAATTTCTTTGAGTTAAGCTTCCCATACCGATACATGAACAAAACATGCTGGTATTCGGATGTGATTTATTTCATTGTTTTTGTACATACTTTAATTGCCACAACGTGATGAAAGTATTTCGACAAGATTTTGCTTCGGATTACTTATGTCAAATACTGCGATTTGTACTTACGAGTAACATCGACTATAAGTAGAATAGCTGAAATGTAAATTGTCGCTTTATTTAACTCGCATTACTGGAAAAGGAGCCATAGAGTTGGGTCATGTCATGTATTACTTGTTTACATTGGCGCATATTAATTGAATAATGTTATAATACGTCTATTGAAAGTGAAAGTCATGAATATACATGAAGCTATGACCTAGCTCTATGGGAATCCAGTCATGTGCTAAACAGACATAAATTTATCCCAGTACACAAATTGATAATTGATTTTGACATGTGTTTTCCAGCCTTCGCACCAGTTTATGCCTCAACTGATGCACCTGAAGGGGTTTGTCTATCTGCCGAGGAGAAAATACTTCGAGAAAGTAAGATCGACCAAGTTGCATCCCTCTCGCCCTCATCTGCTAGTGGCTACCATCACTATTCCAAACGCTCTCACCCACCACAAGGAGCCTTGCTATCAGTCTGGAAAGTGTTTATCGTTTGCTTCATTTGTGTTCTAATCGCCCTCTTGTTTGTTGCTATTCTCGCGATTGAAATTGATGTGGACATTTGTCGGAAAATGAGGAGGATACCGGAAGTTGAGATTTTTCAAACGGAAGTGTACGACCCACTCAAAAGGTTTATTCATGATAAGATTCGGGGTGTAACTACCGGTAAAATTGTATAGAGACATTGTATAAAAGAAAGAGATGTAGATTATTTGACATTAACTAATGCTCTATCTAGCTCCTGTAAGGATTTTAAGTTTCTTTCTACTTTCTCTTTTTAATTGATACTTGTTAGTACCGTATACAGCGTCACTTGAATTACTAATCCTGCCAATCGAGTTTCATCCGTCTTTCTCTCCGAAAGGTCCACACACGCCAAAGAAAAAAACACTAACATGAAAACTTACAAGACGGATTTTAGTAACAACTCAGCTGCAACTTTTCTTTTCATGCCGCTCAATCTCTAACTAACTTTCTAGCTTTTAGTTATAATTTATCAATAACAAAGGTAGAAAATATTTTTTAGTTTTTATCACGGGGATTCAGGTTACTTGTAAGACTATTCATTGTAATAGACTTTAATCAAGAAACTCACTTGGTCGACATCGTTTCATTGTTTCTTCTACCATAGGTGCCTTCTTCAAAATAGCCGATCTTTATTCAGTTTTTTCTCAACTTTTGAAATAAAAAGAATAACTACTTAATTGCTCATGCTTTTAGCTTGAATGTTTTCATATAAAACATATCTACTTTTTTCAAAACAATAACAACTAGCTTGGGGAATCAGTTTGGGGAAAAAATCGGTTCAAGTTCAATCACAAATAAATAATTGTAAAACTTACGCCAAAAAAATAAGTTCATCTCTGCACTTTCAACTTCAATCTAATATTTCAAAATTGTTGTTGCCAAACCCGGAAATGACGACAATTTTCAATGACAAAAATAACAGAAAGATTCATGTCTCACACGGACTAGTTTATACTAATTAAAAAACAATACAGTAACTTTTTAAAACATTATATAAAACAGAAAGAAACTAAGTACTACAACTAAAATTTGATTCTTACTCTATTTGATGCCTTGTTTTTCTAGCTAAGATTTTAAGACATACAAGTTAGAGGTGTTTTATATGAAAAGTTAAAAAACTTAGTAGTGATGGGTAGCTTTTTTCTGAAGTTTTTATAAAGTTTTCTGTATCAAAGAGTGTATTCATAACACTATATTTCTACCAATACTTTAAAAGGTACAAACAAAACTGGAATAGTGAAGATGGCTTTTCTAAATGGAGGATATTGACAGAGTTTAATTTTAGTTTTGCCTTGACAAGAAATGTTTAGCTATTATGGCTTGCAGCACATCAGTATTATTTAAATTATTTCAAAGCATAAACTTCTGGCTGGAGAAAGTATGCGAATAGTACACCGCAAAATTGAAACACAATCCTAATCATCTATAAAACACGAAGATGCTATCTTTTTCCACGGTGCTTAAAACAAAATACAACTGGAGTATATTTTAGTGGAAAAATATGATTTTTGGTTTAGTGGCTAAGAGTATTATTTTGTAAGATTAAAAATTCCATCCGAGTAAGAAAACAAAACAAAAAATATTTTTATTTTTCTGGAGAACTTCCTAAATATTGATTTAAAGACACAAACCACAAGTAATAAAGAAATGATAAATAAAACTGTGTATTTCAATGTACTCACTTGTAAGAAACAAGCTAAGTAATAACCTTATCAAAATTGCACACTTCCACGCAAATAATTGGCATATTGTAAAAATGGTACAACTTCCTTCATTCGTCACTGTCACTTGCGTCCAGTTGAGCGAAGTATATGTTTCCTTCCAAATACTTGATGACCACTTCCGGCCACTTTTTCCGAGCGATTCTCGATGGAACCAAGTCCGGCTCGCCGCCCCGAGTCCACATGATCAAGTACGCCAGCTCCCCGTCATGCATTGTCGCACCGATTATTTCTTTGGCTTCCATCCCTGGCTCGAAAGTTTCCCTCTAATAAAATATTTGAAAAACACAAAAATTAAATGAGTCCACTTTTATCAAGTTTCAAAATCACAATGTGAGACTCACAAGATCGGGATCCTCAGGGTCCTTCTTCTTCTTTCTTTTGTCATCCGGCTTTCGGCAAGTGGCTGCTTTCTCCTTAGCTGTAAATAAAAATGTAAAAAACCATTTAGATTAACACTTTAATCAACGAACGGATTCCACACTCTAATCTGTGTCGGCGTTGTTACCTTCTTTTTTTTAGCTCTTTTTCAAATTTGGCAATCAAAAGACCGCATCCCACGTTCACTTCCGGTTCCCAGGTGTCCTTCCACTTGAGCAGATAGTGAACAACTCCATTCTCAACTTTCTTGTCGACAACTTTTTCCACAATGAAAACGTCTTCTCCCAGCTCCTCCTCCTGTTCACTTCCCTCCGTATCGGTGGTGCTAGCACGTTTCCGATTTTTCTTCTTAGGCATTTTCTTAACTTGATTGGATCAATCACACAAGACACAATTTACGACTCAAAATAATCACAACTTCACAATATTTGAGTCGTAAGTCGTAAGTACTCGTGTCTTCAGTTTTGTAAACAGAACCAATGAGATGCCCAGCAGTGAATAATGGATGCATAATTGAAGGTTGGCAATAGAATGATGGAAATGGTTTTAGTGGCATGGTTACAGTTTCCACATGAATGGTTGGGCAATCTTCTGATTTGATGCGGTCACTAGACTTACTACTACTACCTAATGGCCGAGGCAACTCCAGGGATACGCACAAATGCTGGAAGGTTACCTTGAAAACCTTATACAAAGAAATCATGAAATTGTTGACTGATTAAATGTCCATTTTATTGCATTGTTTTTCGAGCTTGCATTTGGGATGTGAGTTTTACAATTAGTATAGCTTTCCCTTTTTATTTCAATCAATCCTTCACACAAACTGTATTTAACAGCGATACAGACAGAATGAAATAAAGTCCTTGTAAAAACGTCAACGAAAAAAGGACTTCAGGAAAATTTTGATTGAATGTATTCACTAATACTTTCGGAACCCAAACGGAGTGAAAATTATTTCAACGAAACAACATGGATTTTTCAGCATTTATTTTAGTCTGCCAAAACCATATGCAAAATTCATAGGAAGGCTCCTGGTCTGAAGTGAAAACAGTAGGAATATCATTAGACCACTGTAATCTAGTTTTTGTCCTTAGCCCTGTACTTTTTCAGTGTACTATAATTTTACGACATTGCATACTTACTTTATACTAAAATTATCATTTATCTATCTATTTCATTGGCTACTCTGATAAATTTCTGCAAACTCCTTGCAAACAAAACATTTTCTTGATCTAACACTCTACCTAACCGTATTTAGTATTTACAAATCCAGTTCTATGGCTTCCAAACTTATTTCTAGGCATATGTGTAACGTACATCTAGTGTAACATGATCTTTAGTCATTTCATGCTGCACAGGAACAGTCGTATATGAGGTTTTTTATGATAATATATTATTTACAACTTGTATATACAGATTTATGCTACATAATTCTATTTTCTCCTACTTAAGCCCATGGGTATTCAATGGGAACACAGTGACAGCGAAATAGAACGTAAAGTAGTTACAGGAACGTAAAAAATTAGGTCTTCTGCGAAGTACAAATGATATAAGATAATTATATTATCAGTTTGAATTATTTAGCAGTTGAGTTACTTGTATCGTATGTATAAATTAAGTTCAATGAGCTGGTTAGTGTGCACATGGGTACGAAAGAGCCTTAACTGACATAGCAAGTACGCTAAAAGTAATCAGTGAGAATATTGGCAAACTAGTTGTTGATGACCCGCCATTTTCCTCTGGCGTTGGCATTACTAAATAACAATCAAAATGAATCAGATATCAGTTTCAGCTAGAAATATTTCATTATTAAGGACATTTAACATGCGGACACATTAAGGACACAGGCTTACCTCCTGAATTTGGAGAATGCGATCGAATCGCTGTTTCTGAATGGTCTCGTCGATGACTTGACCGGGTAGAGCTTGGTTTTGCTTTATTTCCGGTTCCATTATTGTATCGCCTGTTTCCTTTGTCAGGAATTACGGCATTAATGGACGAAGGCAACGTGGTTGCTTTAGCTGCCACTGTAGAGGGTTTCAACTCTGCAAAATTGTGGACAACTGTCAATGCCAAAAATGTCATAAAATATTGAAAGAGAAAGTAATAAAGGAAAGTGTCTTGTAACCATATAGCTTGATCTGTCCATCTGTATCCCCAAGAGAATTTTTTGATAAGCAGACATATGTTCCAAAGTCGGATTGGCTGACTCCGCGAATTGTCAAGCGCATTGTTACTTTGTACGTATTATCCACAAGAATTGGCTCATACTTTTCGCCTGAAAAATTAATAAAAGAAAAACTTCGTTTAGTCCAAAAGCATAAGACATTCCTAAGCTTATCTCTCACAAAGTATAGCATCTTTATGATTAACTGGCGAGTCGAGTTACTTTCTCCCAGTGTTGTATTTCCACGAGTATAGAGTGCGCTCAAAGCATGCACTTGATTTTATTGCGCTTGAAAAACATTTGCCGTTTACGATTTGTAAGAAGCTACAGAATGGTTTCATTTGTTTAAATTTCTTTTCTTCTGGTAATCCTAATCCGACATTAAACAAATCTCCCAAATAAGTGTCTGTTTAGTAATTTCTGTTACAATATATGACGAAACATAACATTTCGCTTATTTCATTGAGTAAGCACTCTAAAGATATACTCTTTACAAGCTTCCAGATATAATCACATCGTTCTGTATTACGTAGCGTAACAGTTCAAAACATTAACTTGCTAATTTGCATGTTTCAAAAACTCAGCTGAAACGGTTGAGCTGAAAGATCAGAGCTGAGCAAGTCACAACGATCCAGTTTCAAATACACTTGCAAGAATATATTATCTCGGTTTTTTCACAACTTGTCATCCAATATACAGTCCACTCTGACAAGTTACATTTCATTCAAAACGTTACAGCCATAAACCCTATATTTTGTAAATTTAACCTGATGAAAGTTGTGACAGATGGCTTGTAGACCTTTACCCGATGCGTTCCCTATGCCTTTTTCCCCGAAAAAAATCTTACTAGATTTCTTTGATGACAGCATTCTTTTTATGCTCTTTTTTCTCCTAAAAATTGAATATTGAGGAAATGTAAGATGAGAGGAAAGTATCCGTGACGCAGAGAAGAAACGAGTTTTTTCTCCTTTCTTTTGGCTCTAGCCGAATACATTTTTAGTAATACAATACACTCTTCATCCCTACCACTATCCATATTCAATATCGGAATTTATACACGAAAAAATGCTTCAGAAAAGAAAAAAAGTGGTTTTGATGTATGAGCTTGTTAAATGTCATCTTTGACTAGGTCGCCAACTGAAATATCAAGGGATGCACTGACTTTGGGAGAGAGAAAAAAAAGTGCAGACATTTCATAACTATTTTAATAACGGCATTGACCACCAAACTCACCGTTATAACTGTCAATTGGTGAGCCATCCACCGCTGTAAAAAGATTATACGGCATGTTTTATGTAAAGAAGTAAACTCGGGAGGAGAAAGTTGTCAAACTTGTTTTAATACCTGATACAATAATATCTCCATTGAGTTTGGTCCAGTAGTTGATCGATTTTGGGTATGCCTCTGAATGGCATTCTAAAACGACATCGTCCCCCTCCATAGCTCCAACTAGTTGATTGGGCACCCAGATCATTGGAGGAACTACAAATTCGTGGTTTTATTATTATACGAAGGTAAAATGAGAAAATAGTGAAAATTGGAAAAAAATAGTTGACTTACAGTGTACAATAATGAGTATTCTTCGGCTGACTTTTGGAGGAATTCCGTTATTCGCTATACACAAGTACGCACCCATGTGAAGTCTGTTCACCTTTGTTAAATTCAATATTTCCCCTTCCACCGTATCCACTGAAGAGAAAAATAAAGACTAGGTTGATTATCAATATTTTCGGTGAATGCACTTGCAAGAATGTTATGCACTTGTTCCTGTCATCAACTTGACAAAAAACTAACTTTTCATAGTGAGATGTTCATGGGGCCTGCTACACGGTATTGTAAGAACTGCATGGTATGCACAAAACTACTACAAATTCCTCAAAATGGGAATGTCCTTAGAAGAGAAATGCAGTTGTTCAAGGCATTTCAAACTTTGCTCGTTTATCTTGATAAAAATGCTAGTACGTTGCAGCTGGAAGGGTGAAGAGAAAAATGTGGAACGTGTGGACAGTATTTTCAGTGCGTCATGGGGTGCGTCTTTGTCAAAATACAAGGTTTTATTAAAGAAATACGCATTCACTCATAAAAATTATTTTTATTCTCCTCAAAATAGAATAATATAGACAGGGCATACATACAGAAGTATGCAGCTCGTCGACGAAAGTGTAATAGATATGTGCATTATTCCGAAACGACCTGCAGTTTTTCCGGGAGAATCTTCCGGCCGGCGATACCCCCAGAAAGAAACGAGACGCAGTACGCACACATGCATGATGGTTTTATTGTTTTGAAATGATTGCTTCAAACATTAGATGTAGGATGTAGTCATCGGTACATAGATGAATTGAAAATATTTTGTAAGATTCTTCATTATAACGTTACAGCAGAAGTATTTATTCATTTTTCTTATCGTGCAACCCTTTCTCCCTTTTGTTAGAGATTCTCCTCAACAATCAATTTCTCACTCAATTTCGTTTCCTGTTTTTTTATCAATTTAGTGGCCCACCATGATCTGATCTATATAAAGGCCTCAGCCAGCCCACCTTGTGTGTGTGCTATTCAAACCAAACTAGATATATTGCTTCTTTTCTTTTGTTATCAAATTTATTGTCATCGGCGATGCTACCCACCACCGTGACCGCATGGAAAGAACAAAAAGGTACTGTTGTGGCTTCTTGGTTTGCCCCCAACAGAGTTTCACCACGAGTAGAGCAGTGCAGTGTGAAATGTAAAAAAAAATGGCCCATAGAACTGCATTTTTGACATCATATTATTTTTAAATTGAAAATCTCTGATCGGAACTGTTAAAGTGTAAAGTTAATTATGTTAGGACCCACCTAAATTTTCACCGTAATCTGATTTTACTCTTGTCTTCACGCTGCCACGTCACCGTTGGCTTTGGAAACCCGGTAACAGCGCATTGCAAAGTTACGTTTGCTCCTTCTCTCACAACCATATCGGTACTGGTTGGATAGTCGAGAATATCAGGTGGAACTGAAATATGAGATGAAATTAACGAAATTTGATACTCTCTTAGTAGATTTAATTACACGTGAATATTAAAATCCATTAGGTGAGATAAATTAGACGCTTACCAACAACCTGAAGATATCCGTTTTGACTCATCATTGGATCTGAAAATACCAAACATTTGATTATGAAAGTCACCAGCTTAATCTATTAATTCTTCTAGTAATTCTATAAACAGGAATGACGTATACAGGCACGGAGTATTTATGGCGTCATCAAATCAATATTCTTATGCCATTTTGGACAAAATGGCTGAAAAAACTTGAGCAGTGTAACAAATCAATAAAAACTATGGGAACAATGTGTTTGTTACCTGTGTTAATTTGATCACATGTAAAATCCTCTGTCGGTTTCCTTTACATTTCTAATGTGAAGACTCCACGTATACGAGTCTGTGTGAGAAAGTCCAATCCTGTGACTTCTTGTGATTACGTGGGTATGAATCGTCAGAATAGTTTGGGTGTCTACTCTCACCCATGCCACCTGGAATAGGAGAATAGGAAAATAATTTCAGGTATCATCTCTCGTACGTTGATGTACACAATAAACTCTTAAAAATAGTTTTAAATCGAGAAATTTCTTAAAATTAGTCCTCGCATTTTGTGGAAAAAGTGTGTAGCGTAGCGTGTTCTCATTTGTCATCTCCCTGTGCACTTTCACTCTAAATGATCAATGGCTGCACAATTTAATAATGGTGACATCAATTTTTCTCCCCGTGTTTTCGAACTTTCTTTTTTTGTACCTTTATAAAAAAAAGAATTGGAAAGTTCATTTGAATTTTTCCGCACGCACAAATTTATCCACTCGAGACAGACAGCTCTCTAAATTTAAAAGATTGAATGAGCCTATCTGACAGCTTGGCTTGGTTTTTGTTCTCCCCGTGGTGAAAGTGAAGATATGTAAAAACGAAGTGAGAAAGAGGGAGTAGCCTGGTATGCTATAAAAGTTACTAATGAATATAAATCTGAGTAGGACGATAACAGAGTTGGGGGCTAATGAAACAGCATATTCAGCGATTAGAGGGAAAGATTCCCCAAAGGATTCAAAAATTACCATTTTTACCACACTACAAGCTCATTCCTCTCTCTCGCCTGGCAAGTGATACTACGAGTTCATAATAATAACAATGATAACCTTGGATTTAAAAGACGGCATATATGGTATAACCCTAACAAGCATTTTATGCAGTGAAGAAACAGCAAAACACTAACTTTCACCGTGGTACAGAGAAGATAAACGATCTTCTGCGAATATCGCGGGGTTTAAAGCATAGGAAAGGTTTTTATTGCAAAAATTAATATTTAAACAGTTCTACTATCAAATACCTTGTAAATTACCTATTGTTTTGTTTAACATACTGCATAATATTTTGTATCATTTTATAACAAAGGAAAGTCCCAATTTTCCCCATTATTAGTCGACTTCCGCACAACGATACATAACACTTTGATGATAAAGAAGGAAACATTATCGCTGCATAGTTTACTCCAATGACTGCATGTTTAGTCTCGTATCGCTATTTTTTTGTATGGAAATAAAGTTGGCTACAATAAAGATGAATTCTTGGCTTAAACTTCTCCGCTTTCCCCTTTCTACAGAGCTAACTTTTTAGGCGCGGATGGATGAAACAAGATTTCCCGGTAAAGCAGCGAGCTGGCCTGCTGGGAAAATAAGAATAGGTTGGGAAAGAAAAGCCACTTATTTTATTCACACTGTATAATATCCAGCACAGAAAAAAAAGTCGTTTCCCTTTTGCAGAAGAAAAGTTTAGTGAAAAGACTGTCTAAAGAGAATTAGAGTTTTGGTGGTGTTTTGATTTTCCAACTCTGCAACTTTTTCTCTCTGAATTTATGACGAAACAACAGCAGCTGTGTTGAAGAAAGTAAGGTAAGAAAAAACACAGGGTTTTATTACTTCCCGAGTTAGAAATTAAAGGGGGTATGTCATGTAGTGTGTATATCTTCCAACTTCCTATATAAAGCTACTGATTAATGAACTTAACGAAATGATGAAGTGCTGAGCATCTCAGACAAATAATTATTATAGCTGTATGCATTTCTCTTCCAGAGAGAAACCCATATTTCTCTTTTTTGTTTCATATAGCCCCTACACTCATCGTTCAGCCTAATGACCACATGCTGAGGATATTTTTACAGCAATAAATACGCATAAAAATGTTACCTTGAAAGAAGCCAGATTATTCACAGCACATGAAAGGATCGCTTCACGTCCCACCGGCACGGTGACATTTACAACAGGTCCAACAAATCGCGGCATTTCTGTAATAAACCATACAAAAGACGCAGTTAAGCATGTTTTATAGCATAGCTAGCATTTTTTTCTTTCATATTGTCCTTCTTGCACGCAAACAGACACTTATTGGAATCATTAATAAATATGCGTTATTTTTGGGATGTATAATTTTAGTACACATAGAATGAAAGTTAAAATGATCACAAGAAAAACGGTCTAAGCTTTAAAATTATAGTCATTCTGAACTAATAAAAAGTTTCTTGGAAATATGCATAGCCCCACTCTTGTGCTAGTTCGACACAGTGGTAATTAAGGTATGAGACTCCATTAAGCGTCGCTAGCTTATTAAGTAGTAAAAGAAGGAGGGCTCTGGGATCTTTAAAATTTTGTTTGTGCTGACTACCTCCTGATGAGTTATCCGAAATGTGATCTGACACATACCGACAAATTGGTGAATCGATAGTGCAACTCTAATGGGAAATGAAGAAGGCGGTGCGGCGCAGTAGAAAAAAAATGGAAAATTAGACGTTCGAGATTTCTGTTTGCGTGACCAGTGCCCATTCTTATACCAGTATAAGTTACAAATTAATGGGGTAAGAGTAGAAGCTACTTTGGTGGAAAAGTAGAAAAAGTTGAGTAATAAATGTACATGTCTAAGAACCTAACGATATTTGTAGTAAAATGAGGGAAAGAGTGATGACGATACGAAGAACATGTTTTAAAGGTCATTGTTTGAATGGACAGGGGAAAGTAAAACTTGTTTTGGAAAGAAAAAAAACCCGAAACTACTTAAGAGGTCGAGTCGAGACAGCGAAAATGATCGCTTGTTTACGCACAACTGCTGAAAATGGTAATCGAGATTTCCTCAGAATTGCAGAGCTATTTATGGACAACCCAAAGAGTACAAGTAAGCGTCGCTCATAAGCCTATAAGTGGTCATGAGGCTCCAAAAATGATGGAACAGGTTTTCTGAAGAATCACGACTGACAGTTTCGCTAAGTTTTAGCGGTCACGCTGCCATATTCGCTGCTACCTAAACAACGCTTGGCATAACTTCATGTCCCAAGATAATTACTGTCATGTTTCTATGGGGACTTGGCGAGTTGGAAAATTCGATTATGAATGTCATCGCTGACATGTTATCTTTCACTTTCCGTGCAAAAGCTACACCAAAAAAAAGTTAGACTACAACTCTCGATATTGAAACTGCTAATTTTTTTCTCTTTTGTTTTATTTCGGGTTGTGATCAGTTCATAAGTTCACTTTTGGTTTAATTACTTAGGTCACCATTTGCATACTGTAAAATTGTATAATGGACAGGAAGGAAGTGCTTGGTTTTTCATTTCAGCCCCTACAGCTATCCATTTGGTATGGAAACCC
>JAAXOA010002167.1:0-13842 GCA_036561885.1 Salina celebensis | reverse complement strand
TTCAATCTTTATTGGTGCCTCCAGAGCACATAAGTTTACCTGCAAATTCAATAGCGGGTGTATCATCCCCTCCCGCGTACAACCCACCTTTATGTTGTGTTACACAATGTAGCATGGTTTTTCATAGTATGTAACAAAAAGTAGATGGTCGATGTTCTAGGGACAAGCTATTGATATTCTAGTCAAAACATTTCAATCATTCATCCTAACGTTCTTCGAGGGAACATTTATCATACAATTCCGACAAACAAAAGAAAGCATGACACGACATATATTTTGCAAAATACAAAATCTTTCGTGCATGTCACGTTTAGAAAGCGTATGGCCCAGAAAGAAAGAGCGTTACAGGATTCACTTTGCTCTGATGTGTGGCCTATGACTGATGTACAACTGTCGAGAACCCAAAGGCGCGTGATGCACATACTCTTGCTTCAGTCACAACAAATAACTGCAAATCAAGCATAACGTCAGTTATGTTATAACATAATAATATTGAATGTCACAAAACAAGCCAATGATTTTAATATGCATACTCACGTCAAAAACAGAGTTGGGGAAAATATATACGATCCTTTGCGCTTCGCTTGGTACTGCGATATTATCAGTCGTATAAGTTGGCAGAGTCGTATGATTGCAGATTCTATGCAGCCGTAGGACACATTTTGTCAAGTTTAAAAATGCAAACGGTAGAAAACACAAGGCAAACGGTAACAAATACCCGCAAAACGATTTGCATTGGCAGAACTCATATTTCGTTTAAGAACTGTTAATAAAACATTGTAAAATTTTAAAATAGCCATTTCAAAGCACAACAGTCCGATTTACTCATTTTTGCTATTAAAGTTTCAAGGCACAACAACTGTACATCCAGCGGTATAAATTAGGGGAGGGTTTTTAACCAATTATCAATTCCACAATAGGTGCCGTTTGCGATTAAAAAAAACCTTGACATTTGTTTTTAGTTCGAGCACCTGCGGTTACCTGTGGAAGAGTGTGTCCTACAAGACTCATCGTCGAACTCGTTCTTCAATTTAGTACTCAAGGGCGATAGTCATAGATTTTTTTAAACACAAACGGAAATATTCGGGCTCAAAAAGCGAAACATTTCTTGTTCTACTTGATCTAAATCCTGGCAACCAAAGTAGGTAAGTAGCATTGCAAATGCTACATGGCAAATAAATTAGCAATGTAACTACCTAATAGATGAAGATTTTCATTGCTGATTGGTTACCATTTTCAATTATGAAGCCAATTCATTAACCCTTCATAGAAACGGTATTAGACAAGAAACATCGATGATTTTTTTTTGTTAATATTGATGCTATGTTGCACGTGTTCATTTATTTAGTAAACATACATATGTGCGTTTCCAAACGACTGTTTCCATTTTAACGAGCTGAACATACTATTCTAAAACAAGTGTTTATATTTATCTCAGCAAAACAAATAGTTTGCCTTGGAGAGCAGCCCTTTTGCGATTCTACAAATAATCATGGAAATAAATCGGAAAGATAAAAAACAGAGAAAACCTACTCAGTGGAGGAAAAAATCAAGGCTAAAGCCCCAATCAAATACAGCTCGATGAAAGCAACCCGATTTCGGTTATTTCAAGACGGAAGGCAGATGATCAGAGGCATGGTTGCAAATCCCTAAACACCATTTCCTCCATACTACCACTTCTCTGTGTCTTTGTGTAGTCATCGGATTCGCCCTTTTTTGGCTAAACTTTTTTTCTCTCTCTCCATAGATACCTTTTTCTTACTCTTTTTTCACAGAAAAAGACTGGCACTTCCATTTTCATCACTGCCGTTTTAACTTGACAGGATAGGACACCGCTAGTAAACCCAAACTTGTGATATCATTTCGGGGAACATTACAGCCGCCTCCAACTTTAGCACTAGGGAGTATGTTTATCACAGGTTTCTCCGTCTGTCCGTCTACTTGGAAACGATTGTACGGGAACCTCTCAATTTATTTTATTTGTTTTGTACACCTGCGAATATTGTCGTTGCCAAAGCGTCCCTTCTTATCTTTAAAACATCACGACCTAAAGCGGGAGTGGTCATTTTCATTGAGCAGAACTACATTCGGCAATGGGAAAGGTCGCGGCGGAGAGGGACATGGGATATGGGCTTCAAAAATTAGGATGTCATGTTACGTATCAGCTCTGTTATTCCAGCTAGATTTTATCGTAATATAAACAAACATAACATAACTTGGATATGCTTGGAGTTGCGAAAAAATGCGACAAGAAAGAAAATCCGTGTTGAATGAATAGAAGACTCTGGAATTGCTGAATATATGCTCTCCATGAATCCACGACAAAAATTGATAAATTTAATGGAATCTTGCTGTGTACTGGTGCTTATGAGGCTCTGTCTGAGGGTCTTAATTCTTTCCCTGTATATCAAGGGCTACTTCTCCAAGCTTATTCTACTCAAAATTACAGCAAATCCCGTGAGCGACGGGAGAAAATCGAAGAGATTCACAGCTTGACTATCAGTTATCTATGTCACGCTGTGAGAGTGAGGAGAAAGTAGAGGAAAGAGTTTATGCTTGCAAATCCACTTGATGTGGAGATACCTTCAATTCTCATACTTTGGCTTCATCCGCGCGCCATACTTTGAGTTACCTATGCATTTTGTTTACTTACTTTCTCATTCAATTTACGAATTCTCCCAGTAGTAATGCGATATTATCTTTAAACAGATTGACCCTTCTCCTTAGAACTGAGGCTTGGCACAATTATCAGAATTATGGTTACGGTTATCATGGAAACCATCAAGTGCCACTTGCTTTTTACTTGATCCTCTTGGGAAACTAATCCTTGCCTCTCAAATGTCTTTGTTTATTTGACATCTTATTTTAGAAAGCTTCTATAAAGAAAAAGTACCATTGTTTTCACTGCAATTGCAGACCGGCAGTTTGGTATTTAAATCTATGGAGCAATCCTTTTGAAAAAAAACGTGACAACATTACCACATCATAAACTTCAAAGTGCTCCATGCAACAGACCTTCGTTGCCTTGGATATAATCTGGATTAAACACAAGCCAATTTCCATTGTAGTCCTTCATTTGACAGTCAACATCGTCTCTTTAAAAAACAACTTTCCATCAGTTGCAACGTTTATTAAACTTTTCAGGTTTTGATCAATATTTACATTCCCCTTTTCTTGGCTCCTGTTAAGATAACATCTAGGCGACATGCATGTTTCCGTAGAGACGGTTTTTCATCCCAGCTTCATAGAGTCAGAGGTGCTGACTCTGCTAATTTCATCTGCACGCGGATATTTTGGGTTAATTAATTAGTAAAATTGGAATGCTACTTTCGTGTAAACTAAATACCTTGCAGATTCGCGTGATGAAGCTAATGCCGGCAAAATGTTTAACATGCCATACATAAATTTATTAAGAGAACTCCCTTGAGAGGAGAATAGCTGAATGAGCAATATCATCATTTGTAGTTCCTTTACTTGTTCGCAACTGCAACCCGGATCACCACATCAAAATAGTAGGAAACCTCAAGTTGACACACTGGATGAGGAAAGTGTAAAGGTAACATATTTAAAAAGATGGCCAATATTTCTTCATAATGTTAGATATTCCTCACGTTGCTCTACACATTGAAATCGATAACCCATTTTTGTGTTGGCATTCAATACTCATATTCCATCGCCTCACGCACTATTTTCATATGTATCCCAAAATTATTCATCTCAAATGACTTAGTGCTTTCAACGACGTCGATATTACATCACGTTGGCGTGCCACCAGGCAAGAGAGCAAACAATGAAAGTCATTTCTATACATTGAAAGTGGCAGTAAAATCGTACGTGTATCAGTAGCAATAAATGTGCCACCTTATTGCAGACCATTTCAGGGAAGGACTACTTTTTAAAAGTCTTCCATAGGAAGTACGTAATAACAAATGCAAGAGAAGAATCAGAAACGCTCAAACAACTCGGCTGGTTGCGTCTATAACTGTTTTCATGGTCGTTGTGAGACCCAATCGACTATTGCTTTTACACATTATTAGCATCATTGCAGAAGCACTACTAGTTTTTGCTTTCCCCAGTTTCATCATCATCGCGTGGAAGAACTCTGATAGGAATGTATAGAGTAGCTTAGGTCCGTATAACATTCCATTTATACATAAACATTCAATAAGAAAACATAATAAAGAGATTCCACTTCATTCTCCAAACAAAACATAGCGGGTCCTTTGAAACGTGATAATGATGCATTTTTAGGAATAGTTCGTTTAATGATACTTTAAAAAGGGAGGCTCTGCTCTAAAATTATAAATCAATGCCCAAGTCTCATGGTGGCACTTAAAACCATTTTCAGGTGATCGACCTTATCGTTTCCACCTGCATTCAGTGATCGCATAAAAAAAAATCTTTCATACCCTGTATGCATTCCATTCTTTCTGGTGAAAGTAGCAGAAGCAATCAGTTCCAAACATGTTTTATAAAAATTATCATCTTCCCCGGACCTATAGTCTCAGATTAAAGGTATTTAACACGTTTTATCAAGGAAAAACTCTAAGGCAGTCATTCCTTTAAAAAATGCTTTAAATTGAGTGACACAATTCAAAAAAACAAGTTGAGTTCAGATTTGCACTCACGATCTTCTTTATACAGAAAGTGTAATAATAACGTTGAGCCATAATGAAATTTGTCTCTCACCCAAGTTTGGGTATTGCTTAATAAGCATATAAACTGGTAAGCCAAACTCCAAAGTGTACATCGTCTGCACAAAAGATGAATAAAATTTGAATGTGGCTCTCCACCACTACCAGATTCCCCTCATTTCATTGTGGTAAAACGTATCAGCACTGGTCGATGAAAGCCTAAATCTATGTTTTGCGTAAAGATTTTAGACTTTAGAGTATCATCATGGATCTGTTTTTAGCTTTCATACTGCAGATGAAGCCAGGATTGTAGAATTTTTTTTTTCTTCTTTCAAATACCCTACATTTTTGTTCGTACATTATGCATACTGAATTTTTATGAATCCATTTTATGGTTTAAAATATTATGAAAACTTTACACTCCGTAATGTCGACAGTTGATTATCCATTCATCCCGATAAAAACAGCAAGCGGTGGTGGTTTCTTTTACTTGTATGTTTGCTCCAAAAGTGCGCAGTGTATCGCAACAAATGACATACCCGGATGAACTTGGCCGTTGTTGGTTGTTTTTCTTCTTGTCTGCACACACAAGGCAATGATATTTTTTTGTTTCTATTTACCGTTGCGAGAAAAACAGATCTGTGTCCACACAGTATTTCCTTGGAAAAAAATACCATAGAGCTCTAACCAACTACTAGTACACAACTAATACGTGCGACATGTTAACATCTACTTTTATCTACTTTTTTGATTACTCTCTGTTTACTACTTCTACATCTAAAAAAATAGTCAGTGCATGATAGTACGTTACTGGTACTACAGACGTTTAAGTTTTAAGCTTGTGTGTTTGATGGAAAAGTATAGATAGTAGGTATGTATGTGTGCTCAAGAAAAGATTTTCTTACCAGAGAGACTTGCCATCTCCATGCGGAATTTGGTTTTTTCTTTTCGATTTTCCGGAAGAATTAGCTAGAAGACCAAAAGGTCGACCAAGTAGTACAACTCAAAACGACAAATATATAAATATGTATCGATATTTTTTCTTTTATGCATAATACATCGTTGTGTGTAGTAATTGTAGATTCGTTTATCAACTACTTGAGCAACAGCAGCAGCATCGTCGTCATACAAGTAGAGCTGCTGTTGTTGCGCCAGGAGAGCATTTCTCAAGACAGTGTAGGAGTTTCATGGAGAGATATTTGTAGGAAAACTACTTCTCGAGATTCTACACTCTACATGAGCATTACACAACGACATGATCAACAACAAGAAAAAGAAAAAAACCAACCGATATAAACAATCAACTAGTTCTAAAACGATGAACCAACACTAGGAGAGAAAATTACAAGAGCGTAGTTATTTTCCCAACGTATGGTTGGAGAGACAAAGAATCCGTGTATCACTCCTTTTTGGTAAGCGAGAACCTGGCAGCGGTGCTGTTGCCGATTCTCTAGTGCCAGTGTCTACCCGGTGAATATTTTGTATGGTTTTCATAATATGAGCGGATGTGATGCAGCAGTTAGGTGATGTCGATGCAGCAGATTTCCACCAGCTGGTGAACAAAGTCGAGTTGATTATTTCTTTGCCTGTGTCAGTTCACAACTTTAACATTCTTATTAGCTATTGTTGGACTTGTTTCATTTTATTTTACATTCTGGAGTAATCGCAACTTTGTTTCCAGAGAGGGGGAGGACAAATACCGCGCTGGTGCAGGAGGGCCGACGAGGCTGATGATACACGAGTTGTACATTGTTTCCTTTCTCGGTGAGATCGATGAGAGAGACACATATGCATCTTTGTAAAAATTATATGAGTTCTTGGAGGATGAGAGGTGAAGAGACAAGATACATGTAATAATGATACTAGGAAGCAGTGGTGAGAAGTATTTTTTCGCTTTTCGTTGATGTAGCATAAAAACGAACAGATGGAGGTGATGAAGAAGAATGACGATTTGATGACAGTTGTTTCAGTTGTCTTCAGTGCTTCACAATAGATGCTGCAATAATGGGTGTTGTCTTGCTGGTTGAGGGCTTCTGTCCAAAAAGAATCTTCTGGGTACCTCCAACAACTAATGTTGAGCTTTCTTTTTTTCGCAGTTGATAAAGTGAAAACTCATTTAGGAGCTGGTGCATAGCAGGAAATTATGAAATTCTGGCTTTGTTTCGCATGGCTTGACATAATGAAAGGATGATTTGGCGTGACTCTATCAACCGAGAAAAGAAAAGAACAGGAGTAAACGAACCTTTCTTGTGAAGTAATCAACGCTTGTCGACATGGACGATGCGCTTTCATTGAAACATCATCTTATTTTGTTGCCCCTAGTAGAATATAGAGGTAAGAAGAACTCACGATCAGATCACAACGTTTCAACAACTGTGAACAGTGTGCAACAACGTAGTTTCTTACAGTTTACAATCGACGGAGGTTCATATGAACATTAATTCATTTCTGTTGTAGGGTAAAATATGCGCAATTGTGTTCGCTATATCAGTTGTAACTAATCTGGCGCCCACTATTCCCAAAGTCTTTCCAAAACAGTAGTAATATCTGAGCACATTTATTGCATCTATTGCATGAACTGATTTCATGTAAGAACAGTTGCATACATATTTTAGCAAAAAGGGAAGATTCGGATAATAATACCTTCTCTACTAGAACATGGAGTAAATTGCAGAAAGTTTACTCTCTCCTTTGCTCATTTCAATTCATTTCCAGAAAAAAAAATCTATAAAACTCATGTATCCAAGTCAACTTTCCTCCCAGTTTTTTGGCATTCTTTAGACAAGATTTTGTTTCTTTTTACGACATACGTAGCAAAGAAAAAAAACTGTGTGATCTTCCAATTCCTAATCAACTACAGAAAACTTTTTCATTCAATAAACAGGTATTGGCGCAAATGACGTATACTTTACACTAAACGCATATTCTCTTTGGATTATTAGTATCTTATAGAGATAACTGACATTGCTCGGGTAATGTGGATTTATCATACTGTATCTGAACTTATGACTCAAGATGAAACATGGAATATGATGGCAAATACAGATTGAGTGTACGTATCGCAAAAGTGAGTTGAGGCGAAACGATTTTGCTTTAGACAACGGTTGGTAAAAGGATAAACCCTACTCAAGGCAGATGTTTATTTAATATGAGTCTGGTATTCGCAAAAGTTCATCATCTCATTTTCTCTCTCTACGCATTCCGAGTTGTTACTTAAAGTGTTGTCTTGCTGTTATTTTCAAACCTGGATTTCTCGTTTGGATGATAAGGAGCAGAAATTATGCTGCTCATTTGGACACGTCTTGAGTGATATTCAACGGTGCGCTATAGTCACTAGAAACTTGATCTTGGAATACATTTTCTTGCATTTTTTTTCCTCCAAGTTTCCATGTTTGCAAGTAAGACTCAAACAAAAATACTTGAAAGTAGTCTGTAGACGTTTGTCTTCTCAGGAGGACTAAAAAGTATAAGTACGTTACTGAACAGTTCACTTGCTACATTTATTGCATTGTAAGCAGCAGGGCGGAAACGACTAGAGCACGGTTATAAGTTATAGTTTTTTTTCTCGTTTTTAAGACGATGGTGTAAAAGAAATGGGGAAAACGATGGAATATGCAACGTTTTTGGGTGTCTATTGGTATCACGTATACTTCTCGTTTGTCAGTGAGTTATTCGTGTATGAATAGGTAAATATTGAAAAATCATGTTACAATCTTTTACTGTATTTTTTTCTCAGCAAAGGCGGTTCTGGTGTAAACATAGTTATCGTCATCGCTATTTTTCACAATCTATCAGAAATACCTCTAGTAGACACCAATTCTGAACTTCATACATTTTTTCTTGTTATATATTGTCAATAGTTTTTTTCCCTTAACTGTTAGGCATCCTCAGTCTCACGTTGTCACAGGAAGTAGTTGTCTTTTACTGTTGGTACTTTAGTTGTGTATATTCAAGCACCTGAACTCATATGAAAGTTTGATAGTGAGATATAAATGTGAGAGTTTTATGCAAATCTCGACTAGTTTTTTTTACTGGGGAGTCTCCACACTAGACAAATCTGTAATTTATGATTCTGAAATCATGTACAAAGCACTAGCACCTATTCCGCATACTGAATACTGCATTGTTTCATAAACTAATATTTTCCATATTAACAAACCTCGCAGAGATACCGAAGAGAGAAAAGGGAGAACTTGCCAAGCACACAAAGTAGAGTAATGCGGCTGTACTCTAATGTATATTAAAGTGTCTACTTGAGGCTCTTGTTGTCAACTGATCACATTACCTTCTCAAACTACATGCGCTAATTTAATTTAAACTGCGAAATATCAGGAGCCTATCCTTGTTAAAGTTATACACAATGGCGCTTCCTTTGCAGAATGGTTTTTTCGGGGAGTTTATTGTTGGGACACAACTCCGTGGTTATAAAATATTAAAACGAACTCTTAACCTTCTCCCAAATGATGTACGTACTACTGTGTCTTTGTCAGTCGCCAAGGGACCGAACTACTTTTAAACCTCCCTATCATCCAGTCTGCCACAGGGAATGCCATCTAAATTGAAGACATTTTCAATTTACTTGTCAAACGTATAAAAGGTACTTTCTCCCGTGATATAGTATTTTTTTCAACAGTCTCTTTGAAACAAAACAGTGCTTCCTTCCTAATGTACAACTAACGGAGGTTAGTTTTACAAGAACAAATCATTCAAGTACATATTACATACAAGGAAAAACCCTAGTGGTGTTTTCCACAAAAAAAAAGCCTAAAGATAACGCGTGGACTTACAGATACCAAGTAAAATCAGAGTTCTTTGGAGTATTCATAGCTGTATAGTAGCGTAACATTTTGACAAATGATGTGCGCTAGTTCGTAGAGCAGATAATAAGGAAAAACATATTTTTTCCAATTTTTCCTATCATATTAGTATATACGCGTACGCAGTAGAGGCGAAGACTTTTCTTGTGGATTTCACACTCAAGCAATGCAGACGAACATCTTCTATGTAATATCTTAAGATAATATGGATGGATTTAGCTTTAGATGCAATTTTAGCTGCTAGCTCTGTTCATACATTTTCGAAATAGGAGCGACAGTAAAAAAACACATTCCATTCCTTGGAAAACACAGACACAAAACCTTCTTTCAGACAAGTTCTGAAATTATTTGTATGCACACAATGAATGATAGACAAGGAACTTTTTTTTTCTTACTTTGTTCTTTCGGAAAATTCGCCCAATCACTTACTCTTTCCATTGTTTTTCTTATGTATCTACATTTCCCCTATGATTGCTCTGATACTGTTTGGTCTTTGAATACAAGGGAAAGTTGCATGATCGCAGAAAACTTCAGATGTTTACCTTCGTTTCAAAGTGAATCATACTGCCAAAGCAATTTTATCAATTCATCTTTCGAGTCTTCTGCGTATTTTTGTGTGCTCAATTTGAGAGAATGTGAGGTGGATGGAGTAAACACGTGCATATAAATTTACACTAATTTATCATAAATTCAAGAGAAAAGATGAGCATATTAAGTATGAAGTAGATACATTCCCTTGGCAATAAGTTTATAGGAACGTTATGATCCTGACTATTTTGGCGAATGATTCCGTAGAAATGTTTTTCAGGTATGAGCACATCAGTATCTAATACAATGGACGAAAACACATGTCAGGTTTGATCTCTAATTTCAAGTTGAAAAATTATATTAGTTAATGATTTAATATAAAAGGCTTGCGTTGTTTGTTGGGATTTTACCTGGAATATTCTCTTTTTGAAGATTTGGTAGACGTTGCTTTTGATTAATGACTTGATTACCTGTTTTTGTCTCATAACTTATACGCGAATCCTTTTCTTCCCTTTTGTTTTTCATTATGATGCTGTTGTGAGTTGTTCAGGAATAAATTTCAAAAGAGTACTTTTATTAAAAGGTTCATCGAATTGCCTTGGGTTGGTTATGAAGCGCTATAAATTGAGTCTGAGCGACGACGAACCACTGAAAACTCTTTCAAACCCATATCTGTCAATTTTCAGTCAACTGTACCGTGAAAGAGTTTCCAATAAATGTCAAATTTAACGTAAGACTGAAAATGTAATGCGATTTTTGTTATGAGTGCATCCTTGAATTTACATTTGCTGCGGTTGCAAGTGTGTAATTTAACTTGGTGAGTGCTTCAATTTCCCATTAGAATTTGAATTCAATACTTGGATTTTGAGAGGATTCTAATAATCTCATTAAGTCGGGTGCGTTCTATGAAGTTCTTTCAAAGTCGACCGTCTGTCCGTGTACAATAAAAAAAACCTTTTCCGATTTTCAAACAATATCTGACAAAACCACACTGGACTGACCAAAACTCAGTGAAACATTCGCGGTTATAACAATATGCTGGGTAGCAAACAAACTATATTCATTCATATAAGCGTTTCCCCATTTTTTTCGTACGCTACTTCGTGCTTCCAGGTTTTGCTTATAATAAGTTTTATTAGCTGCGTAGGTTGTTTAAATTTTGACAAGGAAAGGAAACAAGTATACCTACCGTTTTGTTAAGTGAGTCACTACCTAGTTATAATGTTTATGTGTCTTGGCCAAACGTACATTTTATCAGGAGATGAGTTTACACTTTCCCAAAAAGTGGAAAGCTGATGTTTTGGATTCGGCGCTATATACTACGTAATTGACAATGTGTAGATATGTCATAAATTTTAACGGTGATTTATCTATTAATTTTTATGCCAAGACGCAGATCCCTCGGATAAAAAAAAATATTACAGGGGTTTTTTAGCATGCTCTTTTTGAGAAGAAGTACACATTGATGAGAATATAATAGCTCATTGAAATAATATCACTAAACTATCCGTCATCATAGTTAAGCATAACTGCATGCTAATATCGCTATTTGTGAAAGCATAGAGAACATCCTTTGCAGAGTACGTACTCCAGATTTAGGAGGAAACAACCGAATAGTGACAGGAGATGAATATCCCCAGGGGTGATATGATGCTCACCGTTAGGATGCGTGAATACTGCCTCAGTACGTGGCCTGTCCTACCATGTTTCACGTCCGTGTGAAATATTTACGGTGGGGCATTTTGAGTCATGCAGTAAAGGAGAGTAAGCTTTGGGCGAATAAACCGATCAGGGTAAGTGTCAGGAGAAATCGACTTGTGGAAGACAACACATGTCGTTAAATTATGATATTGCAGATTACAATTTAATGGGAAGAATGAACCGAGGCGCGTGGGAATATCCACGAAAAAGCTATAAAAACACAGCCTGGATCCCTGTCGTGTTTACTTGCACATAGTATTCATTTAAGGAACGAAAATGACAGTAGTGAGGGATATTCTATTATAAATTTGTAGCAACAACAGATACTTCACAGTTCCATAATCATGAATTTGGCGTGTTAATATTATGCACATAACAAAATAAACACCACTGCTTCTACAATGTCAATTTGTGGATAAACGACGAATTTCTAAATGAAGAGTTGGTCGGAAATTATGGTGAGCTATCGTTAGGCTACTACGTATTATGGTTTGCCACCCTAGAGAAGGATTAAAATAATATGAATAGTTTATTCCAACACTGAATGGGGAAAATGATGCAGACAAGCCCACTATAAGCTATTCTTGTATGACACTGTTCCACTTTCCACAATGTCATTATGATCTATTTTGATGTTGTAAAATGGGAAAACAAAATTATACGGTATTTTTTTTAGTTGGTGAAGTTGTCTCCTACGTAAGTATTCATAAGCGTTTTGTAAACAAATGAGTGCTGAGAAATTGTATGGCCTCTCATTGCTCATATCTGCTTTCATCCTGAATCATGACATATTACAGTAACCTAAATGTTTGTTGAGACGACTATCCCTGGACAAATATATCACAGCGTGTCGTCCACCCTTAAATTTTTATTCCGCTTTTCTGGTCATGTAAGTACACGAAGCTTTAATTGATCACAGGTTCACTTCAAAATTTACCTAACAAGGATTGCTTACAGGAGAATCCNTACGCGAATCTTGTTTGCGAAATTCTAACATGGAACCGAGAATCCAATTTGTCATATGGCCTCGGCTCGCCATATCACAAAAATCCTCATTTGTGCAAGTGGCAATCTTCCAACGGTTCACGTTATGTGACCGAGGGAAGATCTCATTGAGATGTATTTTAATTGAACCTACTCTGATAAATGTAACACAAATTTTCAACATGTCACAAACGAGAATCGCGACTGCTTTGCCCTGTGCACCGAGACGCTCTCCACTTTCGGAATCAATGCAACAAACGAGTATCTTTCTGTGCAATATGCAAAACCAAAGCTGGAGTACACGGGTACAAATTTCGTCCAGAGAAATATAACCTCTTGTATTGTACTTGTGTTACAGAAATTGTAATTTGTAGCACAAGGTACTTTTACACTCTTGGTCCAATGTTCAAATTGTTTCAGTTTTCCTGGCCCACATATGCATGATGAAGACTACAGTTTTGTAGCAATAAATGCAGCATCATTTTTTACTGCCCCATAAAGCAAATTTAAGATTTAAATGACACAAATTGTTTAAATACTATGGGATTTTTATTTAAAAATTACGTCTTTTTCTATACATTTTGCTTGGAACAGACAAAGTTGTTTTGCATTCATTTGAAACTGAGGTGAAGTAGGAACACGTGACGTTTTTCATAGCAGAGAGATAGAACAATGCGGTATACACGACATTAGTGTACCATCAACCGTAAGATAACGTTCAATTCTTGAGCCAGGTATATATATTAATAAAGTAAGCCTTTTTTTCTTTTGTCTTGCATTGCAATGGGAGCAATGATAAGAAGAAAACAGTAGCAATTTTAAAGTAGTTTTTTTTGCTGCAGGCCAAATGGAGTCATACTTTGCATTGCAGCACTATCAACGTAATATACTATCCACGAGTTTCTTTCCGCAAGCGTCTTTTCATCCATAAAAACTACACTTTTTTCGCTAAAATTAGATATTAAATAGTTTGCTTCTCCTTGATAGTAACTTTGGTTAGTACACTACTCCGACACTCAGACTGTACAAAGTTCTCAAGATGTTTTGCTTTGCAACAGGAATAGAAAGAGAAGTTCGCATAAAAGCGTCCCCTTTTTGCCTTATGCATATTTATACTTGCATAAAACAGGGTCATTAAGGCTCGAAAAGGCTTCAGACTTGTATATTAAAAACAAAAC
>JAAXOA010002166.1:0-13853 GCA_036561885.1 Salina celebensis | reverse complement strand
ATATAATTTATTCAAGGGAGAATAAACATTTTGGTAAAATATGGGTGTACACTTTCAACCTGACACTGAACAAACCATTTTACTAGAGTAGATCAAAGTCGAAGTTATAAATGGATCTATAAATTATTGGTAGTTTCTTTCTCTTTACCTGGTAATTCAACTAAACTATTCTTTAAACTTACAACATTATTGTAGTATTCTATTTTATATACAAAGTAACAGCAAGTGTTGCCTTACCCTTCGTTTCTCACAAACGATCCGACAAAAGTGAACAACATTATTCCAAAGAAGGGGAAATTGACTGGCATGCAAATAGCAAGGATATTTGAACTATTCAGTTTTTGGGGTGTAGCTAATAATTAGGAAAAAAATGTTCTTACTTCAAGACTCCAACAGATTAAAGATCGCGATAACTGCAATTCTTGTAAAAAATCTTTAAAGCTGTCTACAACAACGCACAACAAAATAATCATAAAATTGAAAGTAAATATAGGTATGACAAGAAGAGCAAATTAAACTTTTAAAAAACTAAATTTTGCTAACCTAAAACAAGTTGTATAGTATAGGAATAGACATATTACAATAAATATCCATATAGCTCTGAGTGAGTTTTGTCAAACTTCCATTTTTAGCTAATAAGGCTTCCAATAGACTATTCACAATTACGCACCTATGCGAATCGCAATGTTTTAGTTGTCGTATCTTTTTCTGGTTTAAAATATTCTATTCACACTTCTTCAAGATTTTCATATAAACCACGAGCAGCTTCTTACATTTCAGGTAAAAATGTTTTACACAGACACACAGGAGACGTATAATTTATTTATTCTCTAAAAATATTTCTTTAAAGTCAAAAGTAGCTATACAATTAAATACTGATTTTACGTTAAAGCTGCAATACTTTTTGCGAATAGATCTTTGAAATAAGCGGATGTACACACAATTTTACAATCAAGGAATTTCAATCAGCAACACTTTAAATGTTGCACACTAATGTACTCTGCAATTGTATATCATTAAACACTAAAACTGACCAAATTTCTAATCCATATTTACAGAATTATGCGATTATAAAACCATTACATACTCGTGAATATTGGCACGCAAGGGAATACTTCGAATTTTCGATGTAGTAAACAAAAAATTTTAAACAGGCCGCTTTATATTTCCCTCTGCTATTTTAATCTTGTTTCTACTTAACAATTTGGATTTAATAAAATCCTATTGATTCCGTAGATTACATGTTTAGAGTAAAAATATATAAAAAGTAGAAAAACGCTTTTCGTTTGAAACACTTTGATGTTGCAGCATCTTTGAAAGTTCAATTTTCCAGAATATTTTTGAAAGAAGAATACGTACATGTCTACTGAATGACATTTCATAACCACTACCACTATATATTACTAATTGTTTCGCAAAAACGTATATTTTGGGGTCAAAGGTGGGATGCCAATAACTTAAATGGATTTTCAATTAAATTTATTAGTCTAGAAGATGACAGAGCCTGTGATCGGCTAAAGTATCAACTATCTACAAATCATAAATGACCTTACAAAAATTAACTTTTTCACATGAGATCCAAGCCTTTTCAGTATTCCTTCGGTAAGATTGCCAGACATATAAGCAAACCTACAACTTCCATCTATCTCTGAACAGTTTAGAGCAATATCGAGTTATCTACTGTACATTTAGCGAAGACCGGGTAACTTGAAATCTACACGTATCAAATACACGCAGATGAATATAAAAAATCACACACCAAGTTTCGAAAACTTTTAAAGCTTCACAGAAGCTTCGACAATGCCACCTTTCGGATACATTCACACAAACCAAGTTCATCTTGATCTTACTATCTTACAGGATAAAAGTTGACAAAGATTGCAAAATACACACATATAAAAATTAGTTCTCTATATTTCATAGTTAAAAATTGATTTAAGTTTTTTTTCACTAAATATTATTACATTGTGTAAAAAAAACGTTATTCTTAAGTGCTAAACTTCTGCCTGCTCGTTTGATCTAGGTTTGAACTGTATCTCTGCGTAGTCTGTTGGTCTGACATTGGGTGGGATATTTCTTGGCATTGCTGATGGATGATGACCCCTATTACTCTTCTTCATTGACCCGTTATTGCTTGTCTTTGGAAGCTGAAGGTCTGCGTAGTTGATGTCTTTCTTCATCAGGGTTGGATCCACAGGGTATGCTCGCCCTCTGAAGCTACGCTCGTTTCTGGGTTGCTGCTATAAGTCACAACAGAATATACACTTTAATATATTTGATCTTGCATGATATTTTCATATTAAACACAAACTACGTCAACAAATTATATAGTGCGAAGTACATTACAAACAACAATTAACTTTGATATTAAAAATGCAAGTGCGTCAAAACAAAATTTATGCTGTAAACACGTCAATCGAACAAATGAGAGCTTGTACAGTTATGCAACCTAAAAACAAACAAGGTTCCAAATTGAATCAAAAAGGAATTTCTTCAAATGAAAGCATTGTGAAAAACTAGACGAAAACTTGGTTAGTAGAACGCATGAATAGGACAAGATAAAACGAATAAAATTTGTATACATATGAAAGTCTTTTTTGAAAAATGGTTACACAACTTACTCTTCTATTTTTTCTATTGTTACGCAATATCAATTCTACTTTTAGACATACATAGATAAAGTACAAACGTCAGCGTCATGAATAGATGAGGGGATCTAGTAACGAATCAAAGAGATAAACGAGCGGGTAGCAGCAAACTGAAGAATAAAAATGCTACTGTGAGACTTTCAACAGTACGTGTTCCATTTTTGTTTAAAATATTATGGGAGTAGTATTGGTAATATCAACTCCAAAATAGCTTTTTAGTCAAATTATTTCAAAAGATGCAAAAAATAGTTTAGTGCGTGTTTGATTATTCCTTTTTATATAAAAAAATATACGGAAAGAAACAGTTTTGTTTGTTTTTTCCATAAAGCGCTATATTATCGTTTTGGATGGTTGCACAAAATAAAATTCGCACTTAATGTATTTGCTCCAAAAAATTAATACAAATTAATTGCTACAAAAAAGTTGTACCATTTGGTACGTATTTTAAAATATGAGAAAAAAAAACAGTATTAGCTAAAACTATGAAATGGGAATTATAACACGGGGAAGATTTCTCTTGACTAATAGAAAAAAATAACTGTCTGTTTCTATAAAACTTGGATACAAGTGGAAAAAAAGTAGAGAAAACGATATGCCCGTACTTTTAGCTGAAAGTCTTACAGTCTCTCTTATGATCAGCTTCAGCATGACGAAACAAGCTGCAGCTATATGTAAAAGGAGAGANTGGATACAAGTGGAAAAAAAGTAGAGAAAACGATATGCCCGTACTTTTAGCTGAAAGTCTTACAGTCTCTCTTATGATCAGCTTCAGCATGACGAAACAAGCTGCAGCTATATGTAAAAGGAGAGAAAAAAGGACAACAAAGATTTTTTTAGTAAAACACAGTAAGAGAAAAAGTATCAGACTGATAGATACCTAATGACTGAGTGAAAGTGATTTCAGAGTTACAAGAGTTCAGAGGCGTCTCAAAATATATTTCCTATTCACGGTTCGTTTATATTTTTAGGGGTCTTCACTCTGCGCGCAGAACTTATCAAGTGTCCCATCGAAAATGTCGAGTTAAGAAAAAAGGAAAGACGATTGTGATTTTTTTTTCAAGGTAATAACTTTACTATCCGTTGCGAGTTTACGGGAACGTTACACGGATGTAATCATTTCAAATTGTTATCTTTACTAGTAAACTAAACTCTTCCATTCTCTATCCTACATAAAAGGTTGTCCCATGTTTAGTATTATGACCATGTTTATAACAGCTTTTGGAAGTGATTTTTTTTTCAATAAAAACTAAGTTTTCATTGATGCATGTTTTTCTATGGGCTACTGACGGGAGTAATGGTGGTGCCTCCTTTCTTTCACAAGCTTCGTGAGAAAATGTTTGAAGAGCAACGACTGTCCTATCTTTATTGCTATCATTTCGTTTTTTAATTTTCCCCTCGTTTTCACCATCTTTACTGTGATTGTTATGTGAGTAGCCATTGTTGTTTTGCCTGAGTGAAAATGTATCCTTGTTATTGCACTCGTCACTACTCCCATTGAAAAGTTTACTGTAAGTGTGATAACGATAACGATGTGAATGATCATGAATCTGATGATGATTACTATTCCCTACAATAGCTAATTGGTCAGACAATAGTTCCACTGGGATATGCTGTGGTTTTTTCTTCCCTACCCTTACACAGAAATCGTCAGCCTCATTATATTTAGCTCTTCTCCGGTTGCACATTGAGTGCTCGTAGTCCTCAAAAGAAACTGTGTGATGATGAGGGCTGTGATTGTACGGAGAAAATTGTACCATGTTTGGTGAAAGTGGACCTGAAGAGTTAAGCCATCACCGAGTCATGCCAAGAGACTCGTTATTCCCATTACTGTGTCCGCAACTGGGCCCAGCACCTCCGTGCTCGGGCGATGCAGAGAAATTATTGCAACAATGTGTTGTATCACAAATTGAGCCGTACGCCCAGCCACCAAAATTCTCAGTGCAATCTGGTAATGGAGGTGGAGGCTTAATAGACTTGTTGGGATTGTGCGGGTTGTATGTGTGATAGTACTGGGCTACACCACCATTACTCGACTGTTTACCATTACTACCGCTATTTTTACACTTATTCGGGGATTTTGTTGACGAGTGTTTATTTGAACTTACTGTGCTACTACAACTGGGTCGAGAAAGTGTTTGAGATCTGGATCTCGATCGACCGTTACTACTACTACTGCTACCATTTCTAAGTTTTTCATCTTTCGGGGAAGATGAGTTACTCTCGAGAGAGCCTGCACCTAATGCTACTCCTACAAAGACAGAAGATGATGTGGTATGGCCCTGATGATGTGTGGAATGATTGTGATGATGATCGGTTCTAACAAGATTAATATTATCGATAGAGCCGGGACCACCACGAGACGTGATTGAGGATACAGCAGAGCCATTATTGCTTTTACTCGAGATGCCATTGTTATGATGGGACTGATGAAGTTGCTGTTGCTGAAACTGATGGTGCACAGTCGGTTGTTGCTGATTGAGATGTGCTTGTTGCTGTGATTGAAAGGAATTCATTTATGAGGTGGATGTGAGTCTAGTGAAATTGGATTTTTTCTTCCAGTACCTTCATTATATGATAGTCCGTTGGGATTGTGGAGTCAGGAGGTCTTGTGATTCGGCCGCCTTTATTATGATGATGGCCTAGATGAAGTTCCGTTGCTGGAATGGAAGCAAAACCAGTTGTTTTGCCGTTATTGTGAACATGCGGATGGTGAATGTGAGGATGATGGCCTAAACGGGGCTCCTCTCGTATGCTCCCATCCATATCACTTTTGTCACTGTTAGTTTTTATTGTATGTATGGTTCAGAATTTTGCAGCGGAAATTGGCAGCGATCATCAAATTACGAGACAGGATCAGAGATTGATTGAGCAGGAGGAACAGCAGCAGCGGCAGCAGCAGGTAACGGCCAAATACATTTTTTATACGGATAGAGAAGAAGTGTATGTGCGCGAGTGAGAAGAGCACAAGACCAGCAGACCAAAAACACAAACAAACCAAAAAACAAGAGCGTGATTAGTAATTACACTTAAAATATCAAACTGTTAAAGCATTATTTGTTTTTTTATATAAATATTACAATAGTATTACGATATGAAAAATTGTTACAAGGTAAAAACAATACAAAGAACTTTCTCTGAAAAACAAAACGTAATCTGAGATAATGGAGAGAGAAAGTTTATAAAAATATTTTGCAAGCGGTATATCATGAAAATGATCAATCATAATTCACTATCACAATTCACGAAATAAAAGTTGGACAGACAGTAAATAAAAAAATGATTAAAAGCAGTAGAACAGTAGAAAATATCAGAATCGGCGAAATCTTTAGATTCAATAGGAATTATGATGACAAATGACAAAACCACTTGATTCGTATAACTAATTTCAATTCAAACCTTGAATCGTTTTTTGCATTAGGATTAGTTTCTATTTCATAAGTATGACATAAAAATTAAAACTTACCTTTCTAAGTCTGTTGGTTTGAAATCGCCCCTTTCTGCAAAGTCAGTTAATAAATCAAAAAATGCTTAGAAAAACTTTAAATGTTTAAACACCTCATGGTGTTACACAAATAATTTCCAACTTTAAATTAATAACGATATTAAATTATTTTGTTAAACATTGTAAATGAGTAGTAATTACAATTGGAGAACAAGGATTGTTAGTAACTTAGTTTTGTAAGAGTAACTGTATAGGTAGTCAACGTCTCAATTCAGAACAGTGCTGTTCGCAAAAGTGTTCCATAAAAGTTCGTTCATACACAAAGCACATCAATCACTCACCAAACGTGTTCATCATCATGCATCACGCACAAACCGCATTTAAACAGACAAAAAATGAATGTTAGTAGAATACTGTAACAGATCACAGTGAGTAATTAAGCGTAAAAGCCATGAATATAAATGAAGCGATCACAAATAAGGCATACTTATATTGATCGTAATTGCCAATATTGTCATTTTGCCCAAATAGGCAACCAAAAACATGAAAGAATCTCCTACGTAGTTTCAAAATATTTCTCTGTAAACTGTTCTTTCACATGGAAAACTTGTTTAGTTCTTTTCTCTTTGAAGATTTCTGTTATATTGCAAGTCTAAATATTTTGTTATCTGCATTTTGCTAAAGCCACCTTCCCTGGGGGTCGATAGATTGCGCTGGCTTGGTTTCGACACAATCCTCATCTCATATTCCTCTTTTTCCTATTTATCTAGCTGTCTCAGTTATCTCTGTCAAAAAGTCGTTTCATAGAATCTTATGAAATAGTTATGTTTACAAGCATTTTATGGAGCATTCACGCGTTTACACACGTTGCAATTCCCCGTAGTCTTTATATGATAATATAACCAGAGGGATTTAAGATGTGATGTTAAAAAATTACTAGTGATTTGTGGTGACATACTAACTCCACCCGAAATATTGCTAGCCTAGTAAATACACGTGGCAATATTGTAAAGACAGTGAAAAAAGACTTGTGCAAATATACATATGCGCAATTTTTATTTGGGTTTTAGTGAGTTGTTATTTCGTTTTTTCATACATTTGAAAATGAGACAGCATCATGTCTTTCTTTTCTCTTCCTGTGACTGCTATGTTGTATGTGGGGAATACGTAGGTGGAAAGCAATTTTCTGGCAGATGTCATTACGGAAAATTTAATGGACTGGTTATGTTCATATTTTGAAATTTAAGCGTTCCATAAATTAAAAAGGGGCTGTCATAAAAGTGAACGTTGGAATGTTACTGTTTGTTTATATAGCGACAGATTTTTTACTACTAGTCGTTTATGATTCTGATCTGCTTTACTATTAAATGAAACCAATACAAGAGGTACATAATAAAAACAAGAAATGATATAAAAAAGCAATACTAAAAGTTCAAAATTTGGCATAAGTAAATTGAATTAATTCTTTACTAGATGCATACAACAAACAAAGTTACACATTTTTGTTTTGCATTTTGTAAAATATTGGAAGCAATGTCAAAATATTTAAAAACTCCTAAGTGCAATAACGCATTTCAAGTGCTTTTATTGTGCTTTGATTCAACTTTCTAAAAACGGTGATTTTTTGCAAAAAATGTTGCAAAACTTTTCCTCTCATTAAATGAGCTCTATCTTTGCTACTTAAAAACGGTGCAACGAGAACCGACACGAAAATCTAAATATTGTCACCAATACATCAAACGTGGAGCGACTATCAACTGTCAACAGTATAGAACAGTTTTGAATTCTAATAAAATATATAAAAAAATATTATTGTTATATTGTATGCACCCATTTCAAGATGAAACGGATCGAACCAGGCTGCAAGAAAAGACACAAAAGAGACAAAACACATCACATTTTGTTGAAGATTTAGTATACATACCAGACAGACCAGAGACGGAAGAGACAAGACAATACAATACAGTATTTGTTAGGTTATTAGAGCATTATTACTTAAACTTTATCCATACGTGTTTTGTTTTTTGTATATAAAATACTTAATGTAGGTACACTGCCCGAGAGACAATCAGTGAAAAGATCTCAACACTTTGTATGCTCGATAACTATAAGACATAAGTATTTGTCGTTGGTAGTGAGTAGTGCTAAAAACGATTATGTTTTATCTAATAACAGTCAATTATATTACGCGTAAGAGAAAGAGCGGATGTGTGGAATGGTGTAAACTTTCATATCATACAGTTTGAGTTGTCGGGAGAAATGTGCGGAGGAAACAATGTGTTGCATGTTGATCTAGAGCAGACCATAAATTGCTCTTGGTCTTTAAACTGATATGACACACATTAATATTTATTATGAAAGTGCAGTAAGCAAAGCTGACTGTTATTATCATCGCGGTATCAATAATTGTCAGCAGTATCAAATGTGCTTTAGTGGTGCGCCAAGAAGAAAAGGGACCATTTTAGGGAAACAAATATTGTTCTTTTGTAATCGCGCTAAATACCTAATAAATTGTACGCGTAAAAAAGTTTCGAACGTTTTTTTTTTGTGTGAACACTGTTTACCAGAAACATATCCAGAAGTTGGTTTTACCCACATAACAATAGGTGTATGTTTTTATTGGCACTTGGACAGTAGTCGGATAAGAGAATGGGGCGCACTTGACAAGACTTAAAACTTGCCTAAAAGCTATAGGGCGCTAAATACATTGTTTGAAAGGTTTTTGTACAAGATAGGAACAAAAAGTGCAGGAATTGGGTCATTAAATTATCGCAATTGCAAAAATATGAGAGCTATAAATCTTTCGCAAGTGACCGCAAGTAGGAACTGTTTGCGCGAATAACTGCCATTTTGGCGGGGTAGCTGTTTGTACGTGAAATAGAAAGCAGTGGGAAAGAAAAAAGCCTTCAGTCTTTTTGCCACTTTCACTTTGGCAGAAATGACACAGGACAAAGCATCTGACAAATCTTCAAGCATTTCTGGCAGGTTGGCTACACGGTTGGTCGGTTGGTTCTTTGTAGCCTTTGGCGGATCGGTTGGGCTGTCTGGAAGGACGGAATGAACAAGAGAAAGTTGTGCTGATTTTTTTGTCTTTTGGAACCCTTTTTAGTGTACACACAGAATTCTACAAAAGTGACAACTCCTCGTGTGCATTTACCAAAACCATGGACGACTTAGAAAAGTGGAATAAAAAAGCAATGTTGGAACAACAAAAAACGTGAAGTGGTACGATATAATAGATGTAGTAAGGAGGTAATCTAGTTCTCTTTAAGTATATTTTTAAGACGGTGAGAAATGTGTGATGGCAAAGATAATGACCGAAACTTTTCTAATAAAAAAGAAAGCTATCAGAGAGATGGAGAAAATAAAAAAAAAAGATTGGAAAAAGGGGAGAAAATTCGAGGGTTTTATTTCCAGAATGGAAAAAAACACAAAAGATATGGAAGTTGCATTAGTGCATAGATATTCAGATAAATATTTTACATTGTATCCAAGTTTCCAACATCTTTTCAAGATAAAAAGAATTAAGCTGAACAGTGAACAGCTTATAAATGGATTTTGGATGACTTTTGTTGCATAAACTCTACCGTGATTTAGTTTCTTTTACTTTTTTCATACTAATAGAAAAAAGAGGGCAAAACATTCTACTATATATGAAATCCAATAGAAAAAGTTTCTCCTTTTTTCTGGCCCAAGCTCTCTAGATTTTTTATTCTTTTCCTAATTGTTAAAAGACATTTAGTTTAACTTAATTTTCTCCCGGTTCGCATAACTTGGCTAAGCGACACTTAATTTGTAAAGATTTGTTCTTGGCATTACTAATGTGCTAAAGCTGTTATCGGAAAATATATGTTTTCAATTCGCCCAAGATTGAATTACCAGTCAATAATCTTCTTTCCAGCTATGATTTTGATGAAGAATGTCCTCATAAAAAAAATGCAAAACTTTCTCTTTGCTTTAATAATGGCTCTAATTCTAGTAAAATTGAACCACATGTTACTTTGTAACAAACTTTTTGTTCAACAAAAAACTTCCTGGCATGTGTGACTAGCGAACATTTTTGTAAAAGCTTTAATAACGATTTCATATGTTCACAAGAGAAAAAAGTTTTGAAACGGTAGAAAAATGGGAATTTCTTGTACTTTTGGGATTATGAATTAAGAGATTGCCTATTAAGGAAGGGAATTGCTAAGTTATTTAACAGACTGGTGAAAGTTTTCTCTTGAGTTTTAACTACGAGTTGTCCAATAAAAAAAAAGCATATTGTGCTGTGCTAATATTTACGACCATTGTACATTCGCAGAAGTCTCAAAAAATTATACACAGTATGGTGATGTGATATCTTCAGGGGAAAATGTTTGGACTGTGACTTTTACAACGGGAAAGAAAGTATTTTCTTTTGAAGGGAAACATGACAAGAGAAATCTGTGCGATTTAGTTCAGGTAGACTAGATTTTGATTAATTTTGGGAGTCTTACAAAGAAAAGGAATAAGACAATACGACGAAGCAGTTATTACGTTTTTTGGTAGAAAATTTAGCAGTAGTGACAGTTTGCTTGGCAGTGAAAGTTGGTTCATTAAGAAGAGTTTCAATCCATGTAAATTTTGATTTTAGTAGAGAAAGTAGAGAAATTTTGGTTTGTTTTTCTATATACAGAAGTGTTTTATATACAGTATATACATTGCTGTTGAAAATATGAAATTATTTGTTTGTCTCAGAGGGAAAAGGTAGACTGTTCTCGTTTAGAGTTTGATTAATACTTTGTTAGTTGTTTGTTTTGAATTTTAGTAGTTGATAGAACAGAGATAGACACAGAAACTTACGAGAAAAGCACCACTTCTCAGCTTTGAAGGCGTAAAGAATTATAAGGACGACGATGACTAGTAAAATTAAGCATCCGATGATCACTCCAATAACAGTGGCCATGCTCACTGGGTCTGCAAAAACAAAATCAAATCCTGCAACCAGTTTTTGTAATGGGCTGCTCAGCCTAATTTAGATTTTAAAATGTGTTTGTACCAACTTGGATACTATTTAGCTTACCTCTCACTTGAAGAATGACAGAGTACTTATCAAAACCCTTGCTGTTCTCCACATTGAGGTAGTAATGCCTTGAGTCGGCTGAGTCCGTCCGGGCAATTTTCAGTTTTGCCTCATAGCAATCGGTTCGATGAGTCTGCAAATGGAACGGTAGCGAAAACGATGCAAAAAAGAGAAAGAGAAAAACCAAAATATTTTTTAAAAAGAACATCACAAAAGCGAAAAGAATTGTATAAAAAAAACTTATAGATAAAATGGAATGCGTTAATAATCACGTATTACGGAGAAAGCTCATAAGCTGACGTTTTGTCTGCAAATGCATTTTTTTGTTTTGTTTTCAAAACAATCTTTGATGTGGACATTGTTGGAATACTAAAATTCAAGAGATGTGAGAGCAATTTCCTCTAGAGAGAATCTAAAATGCATGTGAGGGATGCAATCATAAATGCGTGAATGGATCTCAACAAATATCGAAAAGGACTTGATCACAGGAAGAATCAAGAGAAAACACAGAAAGAACAATGTTTTCCTCGTAGTTCGGTCATCATCATCTCATTTATTTCTCTTTTTTTGCTTTCCAGCCATTTTTTTTTCTTAGGGGAAAGCGGTGGGTGAACAATGATGGAAAAAAGGAAAACGATAACGAACTCACCCTTCACTTCCTGTAAAAATATTATGGTGAATAAAGGAAGAGCTCATTTTTTTACCCGTCATCAACCAAGTATGGGGCAAGTATAGAATGACTTCCTGAAAATGTATTTTTCTCGGCTACACTTTACACGGACACTCTATACTTTATTTCCTTATTTCTAAGATTGTATGACGATAGAAAACGTAATGATTGTGATTCTTCGAAAATGACCACCTCGAGCACAATAGAAGAAGAAGAAAAGGGAAGAAAGCAATATAGCTTGTAGGATAAATGGGGAAAGCAAAAAAACAAACATAATGGCAAAAGGTTATCCGAGTGTTTTTTGTTGCTTGTATTCAGAGGAAAAAAAAATGTACGGAGAAACACATACGTCCACATGAATGACTTGTGAGACTAAGGGGTCGCCATTGCCAAACCATAAATTGGATAAATACGCGTATTAAATTCTCATAATTTGTCACTGGAAACGGAGGGGATCATTGGTGAAAGGAATGAATATTTCACTTAGCCACTAATAAAAACTACAAAGGAATAAATCCACGAGGCAATCAAACTATGTGTGGTGAATTGCAATGGCACGGTAATTTAATTCAATACAAGAAAATGATATTGTATGTAAGCTGTGTGGCCGTACTGAGCATGAATTTAACATGATTTTATGGAGAAATGGGAGAAACTGAATTCTGTACACATTTGTTACATATATGAATGTATTTCTAAGTATCTTCTTTAATTAATCAGGAATCCTTAAACTAATATCTATTTATGGCAGTAAAAATGATAACTTTCGTAGCACCAGACCAAACCACTCAAGATTGGTAGAGTTATGCCTATGCAGTTGCATATAAATTCCATAGTTCCTTGAAGAACCCGGTGGTTCGTCCTGAGAAGAACTTTTTGGGAAACGCTTCTGTGCGTAGAGGTTTGCCGGTTTGGTTGAAGTGTTCTCAAGAGAGATTTTTTTTTACTTTGGAAATAGTCAAGAAAGCACGAAAAAACACTAGAAGTATGAATGGTAATGGATTCCCAAAAGTCTACAGGAAAAAAATAGGTCCATGCATGAAGAATCCTGGGATGTCTATCTCACTCAAGCCCCGCATTTTGTTTTTCACCACGGCAAAGCAAGCTGGAGAATGTGGCTAGAGGATAAAACTGAATTTGAATGTAGTACTTGAAGGAATACTTGCATGCCTTTTTTTCGTTGGTTTGGCATAGGCTTCTACTAGTTTCCATATTTGAAATATATCATTGCCAGAGGACCAGAAAAATCGACAGATTCTTCTTCTTTTCATTCCAAGCATACTTTTCTAAGCGGAAGTTTTTTATTTCAATAAAGGAAAAAGAGAATGGATATCATTGGTTATCAAAATGATACTATCAGAGCATAAAAATATTGGGGGAATATGTATTGCACGTAAAGTGTCTCCTTATCTTGCGCTTTTATCAAAAAAGAAAGATGTTAGACATGAACATCCTAGCCTTTACTTATCAACAGCTATTGACTATCAATGAGTTACGGGAAAATCAAACTAAACCTAATCTTCGCGAATCTCTTGTATAAAAGTGAGAATGAAATGTACACATAAAAGGGAAATTGCGTTTGTTCATTTCTCAAATGCTAAGAATTGACGCAAAAACGGCTTAGGTGCCAGAAACTGAAACTCAACTTTCGTCTGGGAGAAGCCTAGACAGTTTAAATGTTCCATTTAATATACATGGATTTCATTAACGGTGAATGATAAATGAAGAAATAGCGAAAATATGCGCGCCTCCATTATGCATGTTGCTTGCACGCTGCCCTCATTCTAAACTGCCCTCATTCTTATGCATTGGAAGAGTCAGGAAGGTTTTATGGACGACAATAACTATGAAAATGAGTCAATTAATGTGTACGCTTGCTAGCTTTCATGGTGTTGACTGTTTGAATAACCTCATTGAAAATTACTTTATATGAGGAGCTGAATCTTAAACAACCATGAAAATAAAGCATTTTCATTTTTAATGGTATATCCAGTGTGGCGTCGGCAAACGCTAGAAACAAATCTTTCTGTAGAGATGATGATGACCTCA
>JAAXOA010002165.1:0-13853 GCA_036561885.1 Salina celebensis | reverse complement strand
TCCATCTTCTTTTGCAGCTTGTGCTCAACAAGTTTGACTAGCCAAAACGAGTTAAAAATTATTTCACACGTAGGTAGATGATGTGGTATTCCATGAACCGTCAGTGTGCGGTTTTAATGTATAATTGTTGTTGATTAAGTATTGCGATTGTTGTAGATGCACGAGTTCAAGCTCCAGCCACTAGACCAAATTTAATTTTCTCTGAAGGAAAAGTAATGGATGTCAAAAGTACCTATAAGTATACAGCTTATAATTCATGTGATCTGGTTTGGAATTGGTAATGGACAAGTTTTTACTGGTATTTTGCACAACTCGACTCGTTATATCTTCCCTCATTCATGGTATTTACATATAGATCAATTGTAGGAGATAAGACATGAGTTACACTCGAGAACACAATATATTGTTCTCATATATCGAAATAGAAAGTTGAAAGTGGATAATAGCCATCGATGCATATTATGTATTGCAAATCCACTTTGCTAAAAACACTTCTTGTACTTCTGTACTGTATATTTGGCATGGAACATGTTTTTTTCAAGAACAAGTACTGCTTCACTTTGGCACAAAGAAGCCTTTTTACTGGTTTAGTCAAGTGATCAATATCAGTATCTAGAAAAAATGTATAACTCTCAAACGTGTTGATGGTGACGATAATATAGAAAACTTGTAGAGATGAATACTAACAAAAGTATGTTAAAACAAGAAGTCTCAATGGTGGCACTACTTGGCTTCTTCGTTTTGGCAGAAGTTGACTTTTATGCAAATTTTTTTATCGAATAGTTGTTGAAAATTAAAATTTGAAGTTTTTTTTGCTTACCTGCTGTTTCGTCTCCTTTTTTATGCTAACCAACTGCTTTCCAATTTCGTTGATGTCTGAAAAAATAGTAAATTTTAAATCATTTAGAATTCATTTATGCACAATTACGAACGCTTTAAGAAAAGGTCTATAGTAATTACGATTTTGTTTTTTTTCACAACATTTACAAGATTGAACTAGTCGTATAATATGATAAATAGCGCATTATCCCCCGCCTGGTAATAGAACTCCAAAATCGATACGGTGAAAAGCAACTCATCTTTGGGAAGATCTTCAAGCTGACATGGAGTCTTTACCACACATAATTTTATAAATTATCCTCACACTCGATCCGTTTAAGTACATTCTCTTGCCCACATCGATTGCCAAAACCTGCCAATTCTTGGATATGTCCCTACTGCATATATAAATTGGCTGGTTTCCTTAGCCACATATATCAGTAGATTAGTTACGTACTAGTTTCCAAAAGCACTTGGAATTTCTCGGCAAAAAAAGAGACGACCACGATTTTTTTGCCAACCAAACCAAAAAGTGCTCTCCAGAGTTCTCAGCAAACTTTCTATCTTGAGCCATACGTTTGAGTGGTTGGCCATCTGTAAGGTTCCTCTTCACGAGAGATCTATGACTTTCCTGGAGATACTGCCTACAAGACAAGATTCATGTGCTCATTCTCTCACACACAGGCATAATAAGATGAACTCTGCTCGTGTAAAAATGCATCCATTGCCATCATAGTGGATGAGAGCACTTGTCGGGAATTAAGGACCACAACTCGCTTCCGATAATGTCAACTGATTAGCTAACAACCTTTCCAAGGGTAGATTTTCGTAACCCACTGGAATGAAGCATACCTGACAGAACTCAAGCTCTTTTATATGGCCAACTTTCTATCGAGAGCGGCAAACAATCATTGGAAGCGTATTTAGTAGGTTTTTAAAAACCTTCTATAAAACCAAGCATTGGATTTCATCATATTGGAATGTTCATAAACAAAATGATTATTTAAAATGAAATCTATTGTCACAGGTTTTGACCGGTCTGCCAGGTATGACGCTTTAAAAAAATAAAGCCAACAACTGGTAAACAAACAAAAATCATGATTGTAATCGGAAGAGTATTCGTCTCACTCATTTTTGTACACAATGATCATCATCAACAACAAAAATGTAGTCCTTTGAAAATTAAGATGTTTGTGTCAGTACACGCACAATTTATTCTTCCCTGAATAATGTTTCATATTTTTTATGATCGCATATTTACAGGCAATATTGAGCTACAAGTAGGAAATGAAATACAAAAATTATTGCTTTGATGTTTCTGCCTCGTCAACATTTTTATTCTTCTGGAAACTCATGATAGTAAAAAGTTGTACGAAACTATCAGTGTATATTTTATATTGTGTCAGCTATCGTTTGAAGGAGCGGACGTGGCATGAAAGATTACGTGTTACCGTGAGTATCTGTCTATTTTACACAGGTTCACACCACCATAGCTGGCGAGAAGAACATTCACTATGGAAAATGTTAGAGAGAAAGGAATGCTAGAACATTTTATGCAAAAGTAGCTACCAAGTAAACCAGACACGCAAAGGGAACCAATCCCTCAGTAAAAAAAACTCACGAGTTTGTTTCTTTTTTTCTGATTCGTTTCTCTGCATTGGGAATTTTCTCTTGTGTTTGGCTGATTGAGCCATTTTTCTAAGCTCACAAAATCTATGAAAAAAAAAGAAAAAAGAAAATAGAGCTGTATCTTGATATATACGTTCTCCGTCGCCAGTAAACAGTATCGGCATAGATATATTTTTTCATGACATGACATGATGGCGTGGCATGCGATGTTATACAGAAAACAATATTGACTGACTGGTGACTAAATACAATAGATAAAGAGTTTTTTCTTGTGTTCTCCCACAGCTCGTCAGTCAATGTATCTGTGGAATAGTTAGCACTACCGTCACGAGAGAGAAAAGAGAATGCCACCGAAAAAAGACTTTGTGAGGAGAATATTTTTGCTATTTGAATGCGTATAGAAGTACATACTGATAATGATATGATACTCCCAAAGTCCCATTGCTCTTTATAGAGAGAGTAGAAAGCTAGCCAAAAAAACGACGAGGATAAGATGTGAAACGAAGAAAAGGACTGACAGGGGAACAATATAAATAGGTCCCTTGCTCTTGACACTCTATATCGTCATCAGAAATCCTATCGTCTTTTTGTCATGTCCCATCTTGTTCTTTGTCATGTGATATAAACATGTTCCTTATTATGTTATGCTCAAACAATTGATCCAAAAAGATAATGAATAACACGAGGCATCCTGGAAAAGTTCAAATCTTCCTGGATCCCATTCAACGAAGAACACTGGTTGTAATAAAGCTATTATGATTTAATTCATTGTGCTATGTTGCCTGGAACATTGCCGTTGTAATATTTAATATATTTTCTTTTCCCAGTCTATAATAAAGTTAATCGGTACAAAGTGTTCAAAAAATTTAGTGATGAGAATGAAGCGGTTCACGAAGACGAAACCAACACCCTTTTTTTCTCTAGACAAGCGGTTATCATTATTATGTTGTATGTAAGTTTATGTAGAAGGGAAATCTGTTTAAAAACAAGACGGATTTTTGAGGATGATGATGATTGTATAATCATTTTGACTGTGACGGCATCGGCGTCGTCGGACGGATGATGTAGTCATCAAGATGATTTGAAAAAGATGATGATGCTGATCATCATTTTATTCTGTACTTTTCATGACGAGAAGATGATTATGGTGGTGTGGTGGTAGCAAGAAAGTAGACTAACTACTGCCATTCCTGAACTGATTTTAAATAGGCACTTGGAATTAAATGAAAGCAGAGAAACTTTTATTAAAGCTGAGATTTTTTTTATATCTCTGTATGATTTTGAGTTTTGTATGCGTACATAATGTCTTGATCACGATCATGTCAAACGAATCTAAGATGATGATTGCTAAAGTGATGTGGGATTGATGTTGTTGTTGTGGTGTGCTTTCCATTATAAAGTTCACATGATAATAACAATGCGTCATGGTAGAAAAAAAAGAGAAAGAAGGGAAAAAACGTGTGCGTCTCAAGAGATAATGGACAAAAAAAAGAAATAAGAAATATAATCATCATTTCATTTTTATTCTGGATCCATCATGGGAATATCTGACTTCTTGTTAAATAGCTATAATAATAGTAACAAGTGGCTGAACTATTACAACATATATTTTTTGGCATTCTCCGGTCGATTGCCGCTTGCAGGAGTAAACCTTAAAAATATACTTATTTACGAAGATGAAAGTGTTAAGGCTTGCATGTGCACATGTAAAACAACAATGGTTAGTGGCCGAAAATAATAATGTGAACAAAGTTATATAATTTTAGCTGGACAACAATAGCAGTGATCTGCATGCAAGTATACGGTGAGGGACTAACAAACGGCGGCGATAACGATTATCATAATGTAATTCTTGCCACTTAACCGAAAAAAATATTGAAGGAAAAAGTGGAGATGAAGGTCAGCTTGATAATTGGAGTGTTTCGAAAACAGGCTCCAGTTTTATCCAGTAATTAAGTTACTTTTTGAAAGTAATCTGAATGTGTTGATTGGGAGGGGGCACCAGACTATTGCACTTTGGTTTGATGCAATAGCCCGATACTAAAAAGGGAGACGACCTCCCTGACAGAACAAAAAAAGTAGAAGACAAAGGAAAATCTAAATGAGTTCTGCGATACTTAAGTTGTAAGATTTTAAAGAAGAAAGATATTATGCGCTACTGTTCAAGAATAGAATGGCAGCGGTTGACGTTCGCACTGCTGATTTGTCAAGTTTTTGAACATATATTTTTTCAAGTTGTTAGGTAAATGTAATCCGACTTTTATTGTCTTATTTTTCTCGCTTGCCACATGAACGTGTCAACAAGTGCAATAAAATGCGATGGCCGGTTATTTATAGCTTGAAGATGTTTTTGTCCTGTAGTTTGCATGAGCGTGCTACCTAGCATATGGCGAATAGTTTTTTTTGGCGAACTCATCAAGTTAAGCAACAACTTAATTTTTTTCGTAGGGAAAACAAGATATGGAAATGGTAGCACTCTCTCTCATTCCATATTCGGCCAAGATGATACTAGGTGTCATCAACATTTTCTTTCATCAAAGTGCATCAATACCTATATCTGGACCTGTTCACTGCATTTGCATATAATTTAATGGATCAAAAAAATTGAAACTGGGCTTGTTTCTAAAATATCAAACAAAGATGGGTATGTGCTGATGAAAGGATAAAAATTGCCATTATGCAAAAGTGAACGTGCTTCCACTACTTATTTTCTTGCATCCTGAAGATAGTTTGGATTTTTCTTTTCAAAGGTAACTGAGATGGCACCAGGATGCTCGTAAAAGGTTGTGTCATATCTGTACGCTACTGTAGTAGCCGAGACAACCATCGCAATAAAGCAGGCTATTTTTACAAGAAGTCACTTTGGTTTTAATGGCTTCTGCTGATACAATGAAATGTGAGCGTATCTTTTTTCTTTCATTATAAGGCGCTGATTTAATTGTCGATTTAATTTTATATATGGCTGGGTCCACTGTCTTCTCGAATTAAATGAATGCAAGAAGAGCACATTCAAAAGGGTAAAATGATAGGGATTTATTCAAAGACGGATTTTAAAACTTGTAAGTGTTTCCCTTCTTCCAGCAGTGTTTCTCTTTTCAAATAAAAGTAATAATACAGGTTTTTTGGCTGATACAAAGGCTTAATTGAAACAGCTATTATGCCAGAGTTGAAATAGGAATGTATCTTGTGAGTCTCAGCTAGGGTCATCTCGAAGTAGAATCAAATGAGAGCTGAACTATTCACTTTTGTTACTAAAGAAAAAAAAATCCAATTAACCTGGCAAATGAAATAAAAAAGATATGCAAGTACCTACATCACCGTTAGACACAGTTTCTTCACAAAGCTACAAGTTTTGGTGTGTGCTTTTTAAATAGCCATTAACATCGTTCGGGTTGTCATTGATGAACTTGTGGAATGATAGCATTGGTGGGCGTATCATGTTTATTCATGGCTTATGTATATTTAAATGTGCAATAGATTCTTAATGACACCAGCTACTGTTTCAGAAGCAAAAAAAAATAACACGACACGAGAAAAGTACACGACACACTACATGGCTATCTGCCGGCGTGACTCTGGCTAATGACCAGATCAAGTCGATTTAGTTGGAGAAACAACGTTCAGAAAAAGAAATTAAGAAAGACAGCGCACCAAGGAAAAAAGAACGATGGGTAAAACATTCATGTGTATAGGTCATTCATGAGCAATGACAGATAAAACTCTAAATGGGATTTGTGATGAAATAGCTAAAGCTTTGTAGGAAAACCAGTAGACAGTTTCTTTAAATTTCACCATTTAAATCTACTTTTTCCTTTAAAATGGTGAGGTTTCATGGTTTAAAAGGAGGTTCGCGGTTATCAAAACCGAAAATAACCGTTTTCAGGTTACAACACACACATGATATTTCGTAAGTTCAAAAGGAAGTAGAACTTTTCAATTCAAACAGAACTGTATGCAAGAAGTGCTAGTGTAACATTTGCAAGTAAAATTTTACGGCTTTTGGTTAGAAGAAATACAAAAAAAACCTCATCGACCTAGTATATCTCTCGGTAGTGGTTACGGCAATCAGGGAACCAGCTCATTAACTAATCATTTTTACCCCTGCTTTGCTCAAAGATAAAAACTTCAACATTTTTTTTCTCAGTACCTTATTATGCAAATTCACAAGGATTTAGACATTTCCAAAAACAAGGTGTTTTTCTTCACTAATGTAACTCCAATCCGGCATTTATCCACACAGAAATTTCTCCATCCACAATCAATTATCATCAAACTATCATTTAGGAATCACAACACTCAAGGTATCCAACAATTTCGACTTTTCTCAAAGCCTCCAGTCGAAAGAGAAATTGTCTGCACTCAATCACAAGCAATTACATTTTTTCTCCGTTTCCGCATAATGACATAATCATTTGAAGACAAGATTCTCGCAACATTTTCATAGCAAGTGTAGCATTCAAAGAAACTTATTAATTCTCCGTTTGTTTAGTTTACCGCTGATCACTTCCACTTTGATAATGCAGCCGACACTAACAAACAACTTACAAGATTTGCATACAAGATTGACACTCAAAGACCAGCTAAAACGTGTCTAAAACACCCACACAACGAATCACCAACCATCCCATTGAAAATGCCATTTCATATCTCAACGATTTTCCTTTTTTCTTACAAAAAATATCTTTCTTTCACATAAAATCTCACTTTTCACTTGTTTTTCTTTTCTCTATGAAAGATGCCACAGGGAGTAATTTCACTCCCTTTGCTTCCCTTTTCTCCTGTCAATTTGATTGACTGTCAAGATGTTTAACACTTGAAAAAGGATGCGTTGTAACCCATCACAAACTGAGAACACCAAGTGGATCCTTTCGTATGCATTTTTTGTTTTCTCTATAAAAATCTATACCAATCCAATAATATAGATGTCAAAAGAGAACAACGAAGCGCAGACAACTTTCTCTCACTTCACGAGAAACACACGCATCACGAGAAAATAAATGCTCAATACATCACAAAATATGTGCACACACAACAAACACTTTCCAAGGATTATTATTCACACACGTTTCTCTTTGACGAAAAAAAGAGAGAAAAAAAATAACACTGTTTTTTTACTTTGTTTTTCCTTCTCTTTCGTTTCGTGTTTACATCCCGGTACATACATGCATACTGGCAAGGGTGACGATCTAGCAGGTACCGAAACAGTTCAACAAAGTCTTTTTTTTTCATAGCAAATGTATTCTGGTTGCATGCAAGACGGTAAAGTAGTAAAAGAGTCAGTCAAAATCCTTTGAACCATGTAAGATAAGACATGACAGGTAGTAGTTGTAGGATAGGGTGTTCTTACATAAGAAAAAAACGCTGCAACAGCAGCAGCACCACTTGCTTGTGTGGAGTCAAAAGGAAAGGATTATTAGGATCTCCTACTGCTACTTACTACCAGTCTACTTACTACCCTACAGTGTAGACATGATATGCATGCAGAGTTGTCCTGTTCAAAGATTTTTTTCATATAACTACATAATATGAGTATAAAGTAAGAAATAAATGGTTCGTGTATGGCTGAAGCATACAAGTTAGTATTCGATCATCTTTGTGTTTTTTTTTACATATAAAAAAAGTTTAAATAAAAACTGAAGCTCTTTACTTTTCTCAAGTTTTCTCTGAGAGTCATGCTTTACATAAAAACTGAGGAGAACCAATCGGTATGAAGTTGGCTGCAACATGTACTCCCTATTATCTGGATCTGACTGTTTCACTTGGGCCTTGAGAACCTTTGTTAAAAACAGAAGATGACTACAAAGCAACTAAAATAAGATGGACTGTTGAAATTGAAGTAGATTTGTGTTTGTATAAACATGAATAAGCAGTGAATATGGGGTTGAATGATGTACCAAGAAAGTGATTGCCAAAGGACACTCAAAACTAAATCCTGGAAGGGTCTTCCAGAAAATTGGTGTGTACATTATAAAGTGTTTTTGTCCTTTCGACAAGTAGTTATGGGGTTTGCTTTTGTTAAAGATTGTTTGAAATAGAAGTTTGAGGATAAGAACATCTCGCAGGTGTGTGATTCCATGAAGAAGGGACACCTGACCATATGTCGATTTGGTTATAATAAGAAGAAAAAAAGATTGCCAATTATATATTTCATTTTGTAAAAACCTTTTTAATAACTGGCAGGTTGAGGAGACCTTTTATGATTTTAGTCAATCCCAAAAAATTTGCGAGGATCAGTTCCTTTTCACAAAATCAAGCTGCACACTCGGCTCACTCCACACAAAACACGTAGCTGGATATTTGAAGCTACCATTTGTGTCTAACTGATGCACTTTTAAAGAGACGTTTTAAATGAGTAAAAGTAAAGCGATTATTAGGCACATTAAAAAGAAGGATCTGTGCATAAGATTCACAACATAGCATGCAAAGACAGCAGAGGTTCTAGATTCCTCACCTTTAAAAAAACAAGGATATTTTTCCCATTTTTTTCTAGCGAATCTCATCACTCCCGCTTGCCATCTGTGATCATTTCTGTTCTGACTTTTGAAGATGATCATAATAAACCAGCAAAATTCACCTTGTCTGCATCTCTGCTGGCAGGCTAAATAGTTTTTGATGGTACTTGTTTTCATCAAGAAGTCGCCTTGGTCCCGTCGTCGTCGTCGGTTTTTTTTGTACATCTCATATAAATTATACAGTTGCAGCACAGCTACCAGTAGAACCACTACTAAATTATATATCCTGCACAAAAAAAAAAGACCTGCATCTCTGCTGTATATTCTATCACTTGGTTATCTTCTCAAATAATGCGGTTTTTTGTGGTTTTTTATTGGGACTGTGACTAAATGAACCGACAGGTATATCTGTGGAACATTTCTTATAAAACTTGTTCTTATGTTTATATGTAAAAGGTGTGGGGAAACACACATGTGGCCTTTTATATATTTTTTTTATTCGTTGCATCTCTTTTGCGTGCCTTCACCTTGCACTTGGCTGGCTGTGGAAATTGATCTCTTGAAGAGCAAGTCGGAAGACTGGAAGTGAGATGAACCAAGAAAAATAAACTTTTTGGACTCCCACCACACACACATCGCACCGGTTCCGTGCAGCGAGGTGTAATGCTGCTGGTGATGACGGTGGTGATACTGGTTGTGCAGGTAAAGGAGTCCCAAATGAAGACCATTTTTTTATATCAGACGACTCAAGTATTCTTGATACAGGTTGTCTTCAAGATAGAGGCAGCGGTTTTGGTGCAAAACGAAAGATAATATCTAAATGGAAGAGATGTAGTGGTGAATAATATGCACCCCGACCTGAACCAGAGCATTTTTATAAAACGAACTTTGCCTGACGAATGGAGCAAGATGTGACGTGATATGACTTTCTGGTTGGATTGATCTATTAGGTATGGTACGGGGAATTTGTAGTTGGGGTACAGTTGCTCTCTCAAATAAAAAACTGGAGTTTTATGGATTCATATTGTGTTTCCACTTTATTAGAAACCATCAACGTTGAATTGTAGAGATATGTGCTGAGGTAGAGAAAAAACAGTGGAAAAATGATCTGTTCACTTTTTGTCTCGGCTTTTTCTATTCTTCCACAACTTCATATTTTATGGATTCTCCATGGTTTTTCAAACAGAAATGGAATAAAAAGTTAGCAAAAAAAGTTTCTCTCTGTTTAAAAACAGAACCTAAAACTACTCTGGGAAAGGAGACGATCGAATGAAAGCTAACCTATTGGAAATATCAAGTATCTCAGTTTTTCAAAGTTTTCCTTTTTTAGATTCTCCATGTAAAAGAGAAAAAAGGAAAAGTTTTGATTTGCATTTTATTTCTTTTGAATTGTACGGCAAAAAAGAAATGATGTGATATAGATGATCAACTCATACATAACTTAGGTTGTTATATACCTGTCTGTCTGGTAACATGGAGGAAGATTTCGATATGAAATCCTCAAATCAGTAGCATTCCAAATTAAACTATGTGTTTTCTCTTCGTCAATCTTTAAACCAATCAAACAAAATATGCTCATATTAAAGTTTCCTCCTTCCCAAATCCAATTCCTATCAATCTTTTACTGTCGTTTCTATCAACTATTGACTTAATCAGTTTCTCCATGTAAAAGAGAAAAAAGGAAAAGTTTTGATTTGCATTTTATTTCTTTTGAATTGTACGGCAAAAAAGAAATGATGCGATATAGATGATCAACTCATACATAACTTAGGTTGTTATATATATACCTGTCTGTCTAGTAACATAGAGGAAGATTTCCATATGAAATCCTCAAATCAGTAGCATTCCAAATTAAACCATGTTTTTTTCTCTTCTTCAATCTTTAAACCAATCAAACAAAATATGCTCATATTAAAGTTTCCTCCTTCCCAAATCCAATTCCTATCAATCTTTTACTGTCGTTTCTATCAACTATTGACTTAATCAGAAGCCTCGCCGTGCTTTACGATTAAGCTGTCTCAAAAGAAAATGGGTTTCATTGCACTCCATTGCATTTTTTTCTAAGATGCACATCAAGATAAAAAATGATCTTGATGATGGCATCATCAGCGTCCACTCTAAATGGAATGTATTGAACGGTTCTTAGCGAAAAGACGTAATCTCCCTACACGTCAACCAACCAGTTTTCCACAGTGATGATCAAAAACCTTATCAAAATGGCATGGCCAAAAAACTTTTAGAACTATTTGCTCAGGTTTTGTGTATCTGCTACAGCTACCTGAATCTTCTTGGTGATTGGGCAATTGCCTAAAACCTTCTGTGGAATGCACACAGGCTGCTGAATGGTGAAAAGCAAATAACATGAAAACGTAATAAAACATGCAAAAGGTGAAACAGCTTGGTTGATTATTATGATTTTAGCACTGGCAAGTATATACAAGTTAAGTTTGTCTGTCTTATCGTGTAATTATTAGGAGAAGACGATCAACCACAGAAATGTGGGCTTTCAGAGGCTTCTTTGAATTGAATTGCTTCGTATGCAAATTTTCATCGATTGTATTTTTTTACTCAACTTATAGCTGTGTACAAACTAATGGGCTTCAATCATTAAAAAGAATGACTGTAATAGGTATAAACATAAGCTGTTAAATTCTGAGTTTTGTGGGGTAGCAATATAATAAAAACAAGTAAGCATTTTAGATGATTTTACTTTGTTTGAAAATAAAAGTCTATCCAGTTTGAAGACAGAAGTAAAAGTGATATGATACCAAACTGAAGGTGTAGTAAGTAGGAAGGAGCAAGTTTTTTTGGACCTCATTCAACCCACAACGAAGAGAAGCTCAAGAGTAGAGCCGTAGGCAAGTTCTCGGCTTTGCAAAACTTTATTATTTTTTAATAACAGTTGTCCATCAATCTATCAGGGTTTCAAATACAAGGAGAAAACAGGAGAAGATGAAAGACTACATAAAATTCAAATTAAGAAGGAAAAACGGAAAATTATTGGTTTGTCGTTATATATTTTTGTAAATGAATTTTTTTCCTAAGGAGCCGTTCATAGTTTAACAATTTACAAATCAATTAACGAATCATTTTAGTGAACAAGTTGCGAGTAGGTTTTACATGGAGGATTCCCCATGATTGAGATAAAAGCAAGTTTTTCACAAATACATTTTTAAATGCTAATAAACAGCTATGTATTGCGCATACATACATTTTAAAAATGCATAAAAATAATTATGATTAAAAAAAAGAAGAAAATGTTGCAATGAAAACTTCTCGCTTTCTAGGAACGACCAATGCTGCAATGTTTCTGCTTGCAAAGCCGGCGCTGATCTCTCTTTGTCTATTATGACTATGCAATCAACCCTTTTTCTGTTTGACCACTTGCTTTTTTTGTTAGCTTCTGTTTGAAACGAAAACCTTGCTAAAAATTCTTGTAAAAAAATCAAACATCTTACGACTGATACCTTCTCGGATTGTTGTTCATGAAAAGTTCATGACATATTGTTTGCTACTGTTGCTCGCTGCTGATGATCACGAAAGTGATTATCCGGTTTTTAGGAATGAAATTAAACTTCATTAATTCCCCCACCTGATCACGAAAAGAGAAAAAAAAACTAGCATATTTTGAAATAGACCTTCACTTTGCAAATCATGGGTCTGCTGCGTTTCGGGCAAGTTTTGGTAAACGAGGAAAAAAATGAAACCAGTATGACGGTTAACTCTCCTACGCTCATGAGTATATTTTTTTCGCTGTTCGTCTGGCTTGTAAAAAATAATTGCAAATTTGATGATAATGATAATTATGATCATGACAATATTAAACTAAATAAAAGTGAACTTATGGTTATTATTATTATCCTGTCATAACTGTATAAAGAGCAGGCGAGACATTTAGGTAGGGAAATTGGAAAAAAAAGGTCAAAGACCAGACTAACGAGAGGGGCTAGATCAACAGAGTAGTAGTATTACCATGGAGTCAATTTGCATTATGTCCTCGAGAGGATGTTGCTATTATAGTAGAAAGAAAACAATAGGGCGAAAAACATCGTTTGGTTCGCATACATTATCCAGAGAAATGGATATGGATGTAGCTAATTTTATTATTCCCTTTTTCCCAAGCATTGTCTGTATATTTTTTGTATTGTTCAGACCGCCTGGATAGGACAGATCACCGAGATAAAACAGCGTTGTACGGAGTTCACGAGGTTGATTAAAAGTTGAAAGAAAATTTTTGCGTGTTTTACCATGGATTAATGAACTATGTTGACTCCTCCAGGATAAATGCGAAAATTCCATAGCAACATTTATCTTCTCTGGTCATCGTTTTTAAGTACGGATTACAGAGAAGAGTCACAAGCAGCGATGCCACATGTATTTTATGTTTTAAATGCAAGCGATAGCAACAGCAACTGTGTTACGCTTTAGCATTCAAATTCAACCAAGAAATTCCTAGATTTTCCCTTTTGAACTACAATAGTACACACGTCTGTGCTATAGTTCTTCTGAGGGCCACATCCAACATCTGCTAAATGTACATTAATATGATATCACACAGTTCATGAAATTAAGAATTCTTATGCTGTTGCCATTTCAGCTTTAAGGACAACACGCCAGGCCCAAACTGAGGAAGGCTCAAGGGCAATGACTTAATGACTGCCACCTCTAATCTGGCATAGAATATGCTGGAGTTTCGAATTTTGCAACATATACATCCAATCCAAGGCACAGGCAGATTTCCCCATTATGCTATTCAACACAAAGCAGGACAACACAATAGTGGTTGAAATTGACATACAATTTTGATGCAATAATTTTATAATACTGGAATGGAAGCCCACATTTCACATTAAAACGAAATTTTGCTTCCTCAAAGAGGATGAGCCTATAGAAAAGTTGGGGCAGAGTAGTAATTCAATTTAAATTCCATCTCGGGTCGATACAACAACACCA
>JAAXOA010002164.1:0-13855 GCA_036561885.1 Salina celebensis | reverse complement strand
GCCATTCTTATTTACTTCCCTCTTATCGCCGTTCCAAAACTGGTGGAAACCCCGAGGAAAATACCTACGTAACCAGTTCGGTTTATGTCGCAAACGTTGGTTCATATCACCAGCAGACACTTTGAGCATGGATCCAAATACTGGTATGGTGTTGTAAGACGTTTCTCCCGTATTCAAATTAATGAACATTCGGATGGAATTTTCATCATACATCTGCAACCATTCTTGGCCTGTGTCGTCTTGCACAATTTCGCCAGAAAAATCGGACGGGAACATCGTGTCATCCGGGTCTGAGTAGTTGTCACGTAACATAGAATCATTCCAATCGTTCAGAAATGGTTTCTGAATAGGGAATAAGTTTAGCAAGGGAGGTGCTAATACCAGTTTGCTACTCGAGGCAATTGCTAAAATTTAATTATCGTTAGAATATAGTTGGGCTATCCTTATTTCGGTCATTATTATAACATTATAAGAGATACTACCTTGAGATGTTGAAGGATTCACTCCAAATGTCGACGAAGGCTTCAACAAGGCAGACTGGGAGAAAATTTTAGAGAGGTTTTCATTGGCATCCGGAACATGAAAACTATTGGTAATACTCATCTGGAAACCAGTAGTGCTCTGAATTTTGTGACTCCTGGATGCAGCACTACCGGGAGAACTGCGGGATTGTATCTGCGATTGAACTACGTCGTGGTATGACAGGAAGTCGGACGGAGGTTTGTTGCAAGTATTTGACTGATGAGATGCGGTCGATGAGACACATGAGTACGCTCCAGCTTTCTTTGCGTTTACATCGCTGACATTGGAAACTCTGGAGTCAACCGTTAATGGGTTTTCAGACTGTACTGTGCAGGGTGCCGGGGTGAGAGTCTTTGTTGTTTCTTGTACTGGTGTGAGCTTCTTTAATAATACCTTATAAGACTCCGTAAATTTCTTAGCAATGTCTTTTTGCATGTCATTCAATGAACAGGTATAGGCGAAGTGTTCACTAATGATTTCTTTAGATTTATTATAAACAAATTCGTGCATATCGAAGTCTTCGGGCCACGGTGTTTCCGGATCAACAATCTTCTTTCCAACTCCGATAACTTGAAAATCAGTGTCAGCATCTGGATCATAAAGGATTTGATCTCCAGGCGTTTTCATGACATCAACACTTTGTTGATCAGCAGCTTCGAAGAACCTCCTCAACTTCCAACTCAAGTCCAAGTCCGTATTAGTGTTCTCATTATAAACCGCATTATGAGTTTCGTTCGGACTATTTTGTTTGAAAATTGACGGAATAGGGGGCTGCAAATTCTGTGGATCCAGCATGACGCCACATCTTTCCTGATAAGTAGAACTGTCGGCTCCGATTGTTTTCTTTTTATTGAGATATATGTCGTTATCATTTACATCGTTTTTATCGGATATTCTTGGTTTTTTGGATGGGGCTGGTTGCGAGTTCAATTCCTCAGCCCAGACCGGAAATTTCTTCAGAAGCCCAAGGGTCAATCTAGGTTTTGTAATTGCTGGACTTAAAGATGGCCTATGTGGTATCTGAATAGGTTTATCAGGTACTTTCTTCGCTAGCTTCCTCTTGCGTCGTATTTCTCTAACGTTTAATAAGCGTTTACTTGGACTAGATCGAAAGGAATTGTGCGGCTTTATCTTTCCTGTTACATTTTTACCCCAACTGTCCTTGGAACCTTGCTCTGATCCACTACAAGAACTAGCAGCTGCACTTGAAGTATTCAGATTTTTAGCTACAAATCTGGAGTGAAGCGCACTTTTCACATCATAACTACTTATAAAACTTGTACTCTTATTCAGAGAGTCATTGTTGGAACTGGAAACTGAAAACCTGTCTTTCCGTCTGAGCTTCAACACAAGCCCTTCGATTCCGTCGAAAAGCTCATCCCAGTTTCTGAATTCTACTTTTTGCTTCTTCTGGCTCCAGCATGATATCGTACTCGTTAAAGGGGCAGGTTATCGTCAGCATAAAAACAGGGTATTTGTCAGGATTCTTCGCATTTAACTCTTTGTTCTGATCTAAGATGAGTTGTCCAACGCATTTGTGAATTTTACAACGACGAATGTAGCGGTTATTCACATATACAAACTGATAGTGTTTCTTCTTGACGAAATCCTTGCAAACACTGAAGTTGAAGAAAAACTTGCTGTGAAGATGATTTTCGTAGATGAACTTCACTTCAAAGCCGATTCTTCTCATAAAAACTTGATTGATAGCGTCAGAGTAAGAGGCTGCGGATGTAAACGAAAACAATACAGTTCCGTTCTGTTCATTCCGTAGTTCAAGATTAACGGCAGGGTTGATTAAAACTATCTTCTCTAATGCAGCTTTCACTTCTTCAATTTGGATGGATTTGTCGATACGTTGTTGTCTTACAGGAACTTTTGATAATAACTTTCCCACTACTATCGACGTCCCGGACTGCATCTTCGTTGCGTTTTGCTTCTCAACAAATCCTTTTCGCTGACCATCCATGAATTTCTTCTTTAATTCTATCCCCATAGTTGATTTTGGCCTAGTGATAATGTCCACAATGTTCGACACGTCTACAATACTTGCAAGAGCTTCTCCTCTGAATCCATATTGGGTCAAGTTATTAAGGTCCGCCAAACTGTTACATTTGCTGGTGCAGTATCTAAACAATACAACTTAATTTTATTTATTCAAGCAATCTTAAATATTAACCTAATCACCAACACTATCAAAAATTGTCTTAAATGGTACCTTGTTCCTGCCAATTCCATGTCAGCTTCTGTAAGTCCATTGCCGTCATCATCGACCCGAACATTGAACTGGTCAAAGTTGACTCCAACATGAATCGTCTTCGCTCCAGCGTCTAAAGAATTGTACACTAATTCTTCGACGCACTGCGAAACTGAGTTAATGGCGATTCCCGAGCGGACTGCCGACCGGACGTCACTTGGTAGCAATTTCAATGTTGCCATTCCAACAACTAGCAACTGCAAATTTTTTAAAAAAAACTAAATCAGGAACTCATTTTGAAACAGTGCTTGCAGGTCCTTTAATAACCCAGTCGGCCTTTGATTGCTTGATGACCATGAAAAATTCTTTAATTTATTGTATTCCAAAGTTCCGAAGAAAACAAAGTAAAATTGCAAGCTGCACTTCACAGATGATTGCTGCTCATCTGGAACACGTTGTTGAAATGAAAAAAACATAAACAAAGCCAAAGCAGATGAGCAGATGCTTTTGATAACTCGGTTTCTAACAACTACATGGAGCTAGCTTCGCTCTCATACCAGAAACGTTTGCGCAGGAAAAAACGCAAAGCGAGAGCGATAAACAATGATGCATGATGAACGAACGAACGAAAGAAAGGCTTCATGAAAAAGATTTTTTTTTGTCTCTTCCATGGTTATGGCTTATTAGAATTTTTCTTTCTTTCCTGTTGCAATGTTTTAGATTTACCTCACTTGCCGGTAACTGCTTCAATGGTCACTATTGCGGATGCCCACAGAAAAATACAATACTCCAATTAGAGTAGGAGTCGAATAAATGAATTTTAAGATTGCTTGTGTCCTCAATTAACACTCATTCAGAAACAGAAGAGCGACTCAAAATAATATTTTGTAATTTTTATGTGCTAATGCGCACAGTTCAAGTTCAGCCAGACCAGAACTTGTGCTGTAGTTTTTTTTTTTCATTGCAAACGGTATACGATTGTCACCAGTTTTCAAAACAATCCTGAATTTCGCACTTTTGCTTTACAAAACTGTCTTGAAATGTTTAATGATCGTATTTCATTACATACAATGTGCAGCTTTACAAGGTGAATTAGTCATTAGTTAATAGATTTCATTACAATCGTATTTTTCCAGTTTGCATAGGCGTTTGGCATACAAACAGCAGCATTGAACTTGGTTCTCATTCAGAAACAGAAGAGCGACTCAAAATAATATTTTGTAATTTTTATGTGCTAATGCGCACAGTTCAAGTTCAGCCAGACCAGAACTTGTGCTGTAGTTTTTTTTCATTGCAAACGGTATACGATTGTTAGTTTTCAATCCACAACATCCTGAATTTCGCACTTTTGCTTCACAAAACTATCTTGAAATGTTCCAATGATCGTTTTCATTAGATACAATGTGCATCTTTACAAGGTGAATTAGACATTAGTTAATAGACTCCATTACAATCTTATTTTTCTAGTTTGCATAGGCGTTTGGCATACAAACAGCAGCATTGAACTTGGTAACTTTTCTAGTGTTCCTTTAAGTTAGCAGAAAGATGAGAGACGCCTGTCAATGATGCAAGTAAATCATCATTTTTAGTCTCACTTCACAAGTGTCACGACTAGCAGTTATCAGTTATAGTTATGGTTCTCTCCTCTGTCATAAAATCTTGTTGCAGGCCTCAACATATTAGTCCTAGTTAGTAAAGGAATCATGGTGGGGTAAACCCCGAAAGTAACCAATGTAGTCATTTCGAATATTTCGATTCGTAAGTATCTTTGCAAACAAAGCCTAGTCATAAAAAGCTCAAAAAGTTTGTTTACTATTTGCCATTCCTCCGGCAAAACTCGAGTTTCCATGGGAAACCGCTGACTTTCAGTAAAGCAAAGTTCATTTTTGGAACATTCTGGTACCTCCATTCATGTACCTCCATAGTTAAACTCGTTCAGCTCTTCTATATTGTCCATTTTCTAATTAAATTACAACTTACACAATACGTGCACTTCATATGTGGCTACTATGGAACACATTTTTCGATGACAAACTCCAATCTTTGTTGCGTTTCCATCTCATCTTTCTCAGTGTGAATATCGCCGACTAGATTAACATGGGTTGGATTTGGATGAAGATCATGAAAACGACAGCAGTTTTTGACGTAGTAAGTTTAATTTTTTCGTCCAACAAACATCTAAATTTAAATTATCAGGAACTTTCTAATCTAATCTGATTCTTTTCTCATTCTTCAATAAAGCTGGTCGCTGCTGTTTTTATAACCACCTACGTCTACCTGCTATCAGAACGCTTACCAGATTTGCAGTTCATTCCTGGCTCCAAAAGTTAAAAGTTATCCATTTATTAAGAACTTATACAACTAAAATTTCCCTATTCAAAAGTCATATTTTCTTCAACAGGTTATCACGTGATTGTTTACGTCTACAGTTCCATTTGCACTGTTTTCCAAATGTTGATTGCATTCCGATTTTATCAAACATTGACGATTCCAAAGGTAAGCCATGACTTAACCTCTTTTCTTCCGAAAACCGTTCAAAACTGTTTAAAAGCAGCAATATTGATTCATTTCTTGTGTATGCATGCGATTAAGGATGATAAGGAACATGTTGATGCAGAGGATCTTCTTCCCATCACAAAAATCTGGATAATTGGTTCCTACGTTCTTCTATTTAATTGGGCCCTGAAAGCTGGCATTTACGCGCAACATTGTAAATGTGGGTTATCCGTTGCCCTGGCTATTTATCTTGCTGAGATGGCATTTAGATTTGCTGCGATATGCATAGGAAACACATTTCTTAAGAAGCTGGAACGAGCTATCACCGAGAGGCGATCGCAAATAAAGTTACAAGCTATTGTAACTGCTTATAAAGCCCGGAAATTCAATATCGAGAATGTATGACAAACTGGGACAAAGAAATGAAAAGAATACGTCCTTCAGTGTTTTATACGTAGAATTTTTGTTTTATTTTTCGTGAAATTCATCGGGAGATCGAGCAGTTCTAAAACTCGAGAGACAATGTTAATTATTCGTTTTTACATGTTGCATTTTGTAAATATTGTAACTTGTATGACTACAACATACATAAACCATAACTGTGTAAGGACATTTTTTTACTGTATCTTACTCCTAAAATCCAGATCTCGAAACTTAATTTCTATACAAAATGTTGAACAAAATTGTTTTTCGTTCAACTCACTTTATTTGGCTTTTCTAAAGTGTACCACAGTTCCTTTCCAAATACTTACGGATGACACTATCGTCATCTTCCATTGTAGGTATACCGAAAGTGCTGAACAGAACAAAAAATGAGATTGCTATTGTTTTTTTGGAAACCTTAACATCACGTCACTAAAGAAAATGTTATTTTCATATTCTTACTGATGATAAATTTTAGATTAAGCTTTAAATACTATGCTAAATTTTATTTTTGGTAAACATGATTAAACGTTATTAGCTAACTTGTAAATATACACGGATATAAATTAAGTAAAGTCATCATCACATTGGGTTACGTTTAATAATAAGATTGATAACAACAACAAAAACAAACAAAAAGATTTTTCGCTAATACAATAATTGACAATGTCACGCCATATTCCTTACATTCTAGCAAGTAATGTAAACTTAACTTTTCTTTATTTGACACAACTCTTTGAGTGAGTGCGGGCGCGCTGCTTTCTACATACAACAATAGATATTGATCGCAGTCACATTTTCAGTGTGATTTAAATAAATAATAGGACTAAACTAAGTTTTGGCTTATCTAGATTTAAACAATGTTTTAGTTTGTTTTAAAACTACTGGCTAACAGTTTACCAAAAAAAGAAACACAGCCAACGGTGTGTACCATATCGACCGAAAATTGACCACAGGCGAAACATGCATCGTTGGAGGGTTTTCGTTTACTCTCTTTAAGATTAACGGGGTTGCTTTCTTTTTGAAATTGTATTTCATTGCTGTCGTAAAATCAACATGTGAATACACATTAAAATTGTTAATCATTTGAAAGATTGCAAAATTAATAGTTTCTTCGTGTTCTTCCGTGCTGTTGATTCTTTTCGTGTTTTGTTTTTGCCAGATGCGCAAAAAATTGTGTCTGCATTTATCGTAGAGAAAACATTAAGGGCTATAGGAATATTTTCTATAAATGATTCGCAGATAAGTACATTTTTAATATCTCTGCTATTCACAGCAAAATACTGAAATGAATGATGCATTATGCATTCTTATACTTTTGGTTCTGAGATACGTTTCGCATAAATTCTATCCCTAAAAAGAAGTACATACGTTTAAAAGTTGTCAGTTTCAGTTTTGCTATAAAAAAGGATGGTGTCGGAGGGGTAACAGATCATTTCTTTAGGACAAGGAATTATTATATGTTAATCGTGATAATACCAATACCAGACAAACATTTGGGGTTAATGTTTATGATAGCAGAGAGGCAGACATTGTAACTGTAACAGTCAACAGTAAAGATGACAAGAGATTTTTGGACCATAATATTATAGACTTTGAGTCAGAGTAGGATTTTGTCATCGTTCATTTATGTTAATACAAGTGAACAAATGCAGATTACACGAAAAGTAATGTCAGAGTAGAAAAAGAACTCCTACAAAATATTACTTTCAAATTTATGAAAGTAACAATGCCGTTCTGATCGAAAGGATTTCGTTTTGAAACTGTTAAATGTGTCGACTTGCTTCAAAATATGTATGATGCACAACCAAGGGCCAATATAGCGTGGCACGATGTTTTAAATATACTATTGAGAACAAGCAGTTTTGAAGTTGTGTAAATGTTCTAAACTTAGGAATTGTGTGCTTGGTTTAAAGGTGACTTCAAAAGACAAATTTACAATTGACCGTATTTGATTTTTTTTCTGTTAAACTCTAATAAACATCCGACGAGAATCCCCCGTCATCAGAGCCTCCGCCACCCGAAAGCATGTCCATAGCTCCAGAAGCTATTGAGCTGGCGTTCATTTGCATGTCATCGTCTTCTCGTTGGAGTTGTTCCACCTTTAACAAAAAGGAAACATTTTGTTAACTTTCGATAGCCAAAAAAAGTTGTATGTGGAAGATTGATCGAGTTTAGCTATAAAAATATAATTGATATAGAATGTTTAACTTACTTGATTCCGTTCTCAGCATGTTCCTTCGCCATTTTGCTCGGGCATTTTGAAACCAAACCTGTAAAAAACAATCAAGTAAAAATTGTTATATTGCATGATTTTAGCAACTCAATTTAGCTCAATCCTCCTCGCATGACAATAGAAACTGTTGTAACGCCTAGGAAAATTCTATAATTTGTCTTGTGTAAAAGATCAATCGGCAAAGTCAAAGTGTGCGTGTAACAGGAATCCTGTTGTTCTTTTCTGTTTTGAATTGTGTATTTATTATCATCATGAATATTATCATCCAAGATAATTTCTTGTTTGTGAATAAACGGCGGCTGCTATTAACGCATGAAAATTACATAGCCAACCGTGTACCCCATCTGTATCGCATCGTAATAACAGTGATGGTCAAGATAATTTTCATAATTTAATCCTCTCTTTTAATGTTGGCGTTCACACTGAAGGACAACAAAATGACTGTTTTCTCATTGAAACTATTAATTTGTTTGCTACTTGCGAGAAAACTTTTTATAAATTCTCATTTCCCGAATAAAAAGTCGTAAAAGCCAAACCGGTGGAACTTGTTAACCAGTTGATGCGAAACAAGTGTAACTATTTAACACACTAAGATTACTATTCAGTTTCCTCTGGTCTACTCGTTTTACACTCTTATCATACGCTCATGTTTGCCAATAAACAAAATGGGGTTTTTGTTTACCTCGCCATCAAAAGGCAAGAATATAAAAATCAAAATAATATCAATTTTCTGCTACCTGCCTTTCCCCAGCTAGTAAAAAATACCTCACATAATATTTTTTTTCTTCAAATCAGTTCAATTTGATAATTCCTCGGTAAACCTTACAGAAGAGTCTAATCTGTAAAGCTCATTTAGATATTAGGTGCACACATTAATTAAAAGAATCTCCGGCGTGCACACAGAATCCGTTTAAAAACCTTGCTATTTTGTTTGTGCTCGCAAAAAAATTACTTAATTGTATAGCTAGTCTAATCTGTAAAGCTCATTTAGATATTAGGTGCACACATTAATTAAAAGAATCTCCGGCGTGCACACAGAATCCGTTTAAAAACCTTGCTATTTTGTTTGTGCTCGCAAAAAATTACTTAATTGTATAGCCATATCAAAGCAAGCATGGAAAAGGCATCGAGCAGTTTAAATATTAACAAATTGAAACACGGGTAGTATAAATAGGTAGCAAGCAAGACTAAATGACCACACGTTGTTGTTGTGAGTGTGTAAAATCAAATCAACATTCTTCCTTACTTTTTTTTATCGAATAAGTTATCAACATTCAGGGAATATGATTATTTTTAAGCTATTGACGAGTGTTTGTTTCTTTATCAATATGCATGAAAACAGGTTATGACCTCCGCAAGTGAATGTTTTCTCGTGAAAACTTTTCATCTCCTTCCATTTTTTTCTTATTTCAAGAAGGGAACTCAATTAACTTATTATATTCAGGTTGCAAAAAATAACTTTCATACCTGTAGAACACGCTTGCTGAGTCCAGTCTTTTGAGCAAGCTGCTTCAAGTCTTTTGCATCTGGGTTTTGATTGATGGCAAAATACGACTTCATAGTACGAAGTTGATGATGCTTAAACGAGGTTCGCATCCGTTTCGTTCGCTGGTTGCCAGAGACACCTGTAGGGCAGCTTGTGGAGGATGACGAGTCGTACCCTTCAAGTCGTGGGCCTGACAGATGATGTCCGCCTGGTTCCCCAAGAAGATCTGTATCAAAGACAACAAAATGCGTAAAGAAATAGGAAAGTTTTTTATCAAACATCTTCTCCTTTTTTATAGCTCTAGTTTCCCGAATCTTTAATCGTGTTAACCAACATATAAAATATGTACTAAAGCTAGCCATAAATACCAGTATGGAATCATATAACTAACCCATCCGCACATTTTTATAGCGGATATCGGTTACAATGTTCTTTTTTGTCGAGTATATAATATGTACAGTGTGAAGACACCGACTAAGAAAGCTATGGTAGCAAAGGATTAGCTACTTTTTTCAGAGCTCCCAATGCAGAAAATTTACTTTTCTTATTACTTATGCACGCCTTCACTGAAGCTCATGTTTTTTATTTCACAAGTTTTGCAATTATAAGCAAGTCGTGCGTAGTTTGCAAATTAGTCGTTTAGGAAACAAGATTATCATGAAGCGTACAATTTGGAAGTCTTCACTTTTCTACCGCTTGAGTTTCTATTAATCGCACACACTACAAGGCTTGAAGTGTTGGAGAAGCCATGAGGTGGTGATGATAGTTAGCTCTTGAACACATTTTTTTGCCTTGTGGTAAGTAGATTCATGATAGATCAATCAATTGATCGCTCACAGTTGTCTTAGGAACATTACTAGTTGTTAAGATTAATTGAATCTTGCGAATTAAATTCGGTCCAGCGGCCACAATCCAGACAAAGGTTACTAAAATTACATACGAAGGACACTACAAAAGTGACACCTTACTGTCCAATGAACCGTTGGAACGATTTTTCTTCTGGTATGAAATTACTTTAACAGGTGCCAACAAACAAAACAATTTTGAAGTTGTTACCAAACCGGGGTTGTCAATAATTTATCTTTATGTTGGCGTACTCTTTGTAACCAAATCTTGTGCCTGTTAATAAATAGCGAAAAAAAATCTATTTTACAATAGAACGAATTCAGAGACTGGCAAAACAACTTGCGCACAGGAAAAAAGAGAATTATTAAGGAAAGAGAAGACGTTTAATGTTTTTGTTATATCCGGTCTGATGTTTTCGTAGTTAGTACCTAAACGATAGTATTCTACTTACGGGTAGTGGATAGTTGTGACTGCGCCTGATGTAATATTCAGATAAGAAATTCCATATAATTTCAGTGGTTAATGCCAATTTTCATCGAGCAAATAGACACAAAGAAAAAAAATTCTGCATAATATGCAACTTGATATAGAACGTCTTTCTACTAGTTGTAAAGTGGGAATTTATCAAGATTACGTATTTCAACGAAACCTCCGTAGCTGCTGATTTGGAGTTAATATTTAGATTCATTCTACTACCCTCAAACTATTTGTAATAATAATAGCCTGTCACATCTTATAAACTTGTGATTGCCGGTTATATTATGCTTGCATTTTTGGGGAAATCTCTCATATAGTTGAACAAGTGAGCCGTACAAAAGAGCCACACAATATGCATGTTAAAATTTATTTTAATGAAACCAACATTTATACAGCAAAAATGACTTTCTCAGACCTCCCGTCTCCGTTTAGTTTCCTGTTTGTCTATCTCTTTACACCGTTTCGCTTACATAAGTCTTAACTCGTTATGCCTACCAAAAGAAGCAATCTCATCTTGCCCACGTTGCCCATGTTGGAATGTTTTTTTTCTGGTTATGTTGCTTAGGAACTTATGAGCACGTGCGCATGCATGATCTCCTCAATCAAAATTTATTTCAACCAATAATCATGGTTAGCTGATAACATTATATTTATGATATTGACATGCCCGTGGGATGACTGAGAATGAAATATTTAAGCTAATTTAAACTTTAAAACGGTCAGCGGTAATAATTGAAATTACTGAACTAGTCCCCAAAAAAGGCCAACAGCAGGTAGAATGTAGTCACAATACACATGTAACAATTTAGTTTCCAACCTCATATGCGTTTCAAATTTAAAACCAGGTCGTTTCTAGTTGGGCATAATCCCTTTCACGAGGTGTAAAAACCGACTCGCAATTGCTTCTTGCTGTTAATTTTGCCATGGTTTACTAATTGCTCCTTTTTCGAACAAGGAATTTTAATCATGCTTCAGTTTAATGCTTTGGAGGTGCACACAAAACTGCACGAAAATCAATCACATTTTACATCAGTTAAACGTGATTGAGTAAATGTTACATGTTACATACTATTCGTGTACAATTGGTTACTACAACTACATGAATATTGACATCTCAGTATAAACTTTGCTATCTCTAGCATGCATACAACAATAATCCATTCATCTTCACTTGTAACGTTTTTGAACGCGATTTATTTTGCTGTTTTTCCCAAGGGAACTTTTTTTTTCTTGTGCATTCGTTAAAATCATTTTTCAGACGCGTCATTCATATCAACGTTACATCTTTGTTGGTTGGTAACCTTCTTGCTACTATAACTACAGTCTCAGTTTTTTGTGTTGATTGTTTTTGCCCTCTGTTTGAAAATATGTTCTTGTCTTACATCCATTTTTCTTCTTCTGGTGCGGCTGAAACATTCAATAGCTTACCAACTGTTGCCAACCACCGCAAATGACATGCCTCATCTTTTATTAGCACAACGCACAAACCTTCATATCATTCATCTTTTCGTTTTTGTACTCACCACGCAAGTCATTTTTATTGCAGCTTCTCGCAATATCTTTAAAGAATAAAAATTTCTCTTATGTACTCATGTAGTTTAGTTGCTGATAATGAAGAGGCGCTGGCATTATTGTCAAGCCAACTTGTAAAAGGACGTGCACAATAAAGATCGTTTCTTTACTGTGCCTCTTCGTTCATACCTTTTTTATCGCTAACTTCATTCGTGTTCTTAAAATAGACCACCAAACCATAAAGGCCTGAGTTTATAACTATTGAGATAAGCATCAAACAACGACGAGCAGAGTTACTATTTTGATTGTTAATAATTGGTTGTAAAGAATAATTCTGCAGTATAGGAAAAAAAACAAAATGTGATTTTTCTTTGATGTACCAATAACTGCATATATTGAGGACAAGATAATGAACACGTGTGTCTATGTTATATATTCTTATTAGTGAGATATTATTTAAGGGAGAAAAATCATGATGGCATTCACACTAAATGTGATATTTCTTTGATGTACCAATAACTGCATATATTGAGGACAAGATAATGAACACGTGTGTCTATGTTATATATTCTTATTAGTGAGATATTATTTAAGGGAGAAAAATCATGATGACATTCACACATCGGTATACACAACGTGTGGAATTTGGTCCACGGGTGGTTTTTTAACTAACAAGCGATTGTAGCATATTTTCACTAGAATTTGTAAGGGTAGCTCGTTATCAAAGTTTGCATCTTGTAGGCCTACAGTTTTGCACATTGAAGAAACGAAAACAGGCGAGAATGTCATAATTCGATTGTAGCATATTTTCACTAGAATTTGTAAGGGTAGCTCGTTATCAAAGTTTGCATCTTGTAGGCCTACAGTTTTGCACATTGAAGAAACGAAAACAGGCGAGAATGCCATAATTTAATTTGTCCACATCTGTTCAAAAGGTACCACATTTGTTGTATCTTTTGTTAGTTAATGCGTTTGCGCTTATGTTTTTTAAAAGTTAGGTCAGTAACTGCTGAAGATTGCATCAATTCGCTGGGACAGTAGCTATTAAATTGACACCAAAAGGAGCGGTTGATTTGTTCGTTGGAACATAATCATTTACACTGGTCCCGTCAAAACTACTCATGACTCAATCAAGTCAAGAGGATTTATCTCAATCTATAAAAAAACATATTGTTTCTAAATGAGTCAATCCAGCGTGAAATCATCCGTAGAAGCGTGTCAAGCCTGATGTAGATATTGATGATTTGGTGATGATAACTGATATGTAAACCAAGGGGAAACAATACGTAAAATGTTTTTTTATACATTGTCCTCCCTGCGTAGACGGGGTTGGAGCACTGGAGCAAACGCAAGTATCACAAGGGAGTCAAACCAAATCCATAGAGTTGCGTTTATGGCATAAGCTTCTTGCTCATAAAACCGTTTCCAGTAACAAAATAACAAACCAACACATCACTATCATGTAGCATATCAACCAGCCCCTGCCCTTGTCGACCGTGTGCAGTCTATTGTTTCCCATTTTGTAAAGCTTCTATTACATTCGTAATGCATTGTGTTTGAAAAACGTCAGCACAAGTTATAAACCTGCGTGACATATTGTATCATGTATACCCTCTACTAACTCTTCTTTAGATGTCTGTTTTATAAGCACTAAATCCGG
>JAAXOA010002163.1:0-13859 GCA_036561885.1 Salina celebensis | reverse complement strand
GAACTCTGCTAAAATTGTAAAGTTCATTTGCAATGTAAGGTCATTAGCAATGTAAACTGGTGAAAGACACGTCTCAGTCCACGGCGTAAAATTTGTATTCATGAAAAGTGCAGTCGCGAAATAAAAACTTGGAAAGTTCAAAGGTACGGGAGAAAAACTTTAATTCGTTCTCTTGGATTAAATTCACTTGTGGGGAACTGTCAACTTCTCCTGACTTTTCGTTGGTGCTTTAGGCATTTTTTTTTAAATTCAAACCTTTTGGCAGTTAGCATTCTACTCGCTTAAGTACATACATAACAACATTTTAAATACGCACAATGATTTAGGTAGTTAGGGTGTCAGTTCTTAAGTTATCACGTTAAACAGGTAATTCCACATCGACATAATTGGACGAGTTAGTCCCCGTCATTTTGATCGTCCGTCCCAACTGCTGCCACTCCGTCACACATGAAGCGTCCTCAAAAATGATGTCTTCGAAGGAAACGTCATTGAGAGTCGCCATCGTTCGGAATGCAGCCGTAAATAAAAAGCTGGTGTATCTTTTACAGACAGTGATGTTTCCCCTCACCTGCAGATCAAACGACTTCAAATCTAAAGAAAAAGGGATTCATTAGGCACGAGACAAACGAACCATTAAATTAAGTTCATCCAAAAGCAAAACAATTTTAAAACTTACGCTTCAAATTGGTAATGGAGCTAGGATTTCCGGTGAGCGTAGTTGGCCATGAGTCTTTCTCCACTGGCATCTCGTCAAGGCGAATTCCCGTCACTAGTTCGACTACTACTCGTTCTCCTCGTTCTCTTGCTCCTGACACGAATGGAACCCGTAGTTTTAATCTTGTTAGGAGATCCAGCTTGGAAAAAATAACAGGAGCCGCGTTAAACGCATTGTTGTTGGGCATATGCATCCGACGCGAAATTCCAATGCTTTTCCATTCCAATTTTGTCAACTTCGGAAAACAATCACAAAGTTGTGAAGTCAGGTTGCCAAAGGAGTTATTCGTCAAACTTTCCACCAGTTCTGGCTCTGCAACGTTTTCATATGCTCCTCCGCCGCGTACCAAACCGGAGAGATTATTCCGAACCGAGGAACCGAGGGAATCTCTAACTGTAATCTTTTCCAAGTTTGGTAGAAATATGGAGGGTGATTGTTCACAAATTATTGTGGTGTCTTCCAGCGTCAGCACTTTCAGATTCTGCATTTCATGGTTCAGTCTCCAGTCCATTACTCGGCCAAACTTCATTTCCGTTAGATTGGCCGCTTTCTCAAGTGAAAAGCGCCTTTCCCTTTCCATTAACCCATGGCCCAAGGCCGAAACGCATTCTAGCTTTCGAAGCCGTAAAACCTCATTGGAGGCATTGACATTTGCGAAGAATTGATAGCTGCAGACTAAACTGTTCACTCGGCTCCATTCAACCAGATCAAATACTTGTTCGTCTGGGGAAAGGGGACGACCCCGGCCCAAATTAATCATAGGTATCCCAATGTCAACTTGGCAAGTCTTGAGGGTCTTGGAGGTTTTAACAAGCTTTTTCCAGAATGCTAGTGCTTTGACAAATCCTTCGTTATTGTCGCGGACACAAATGGCGGAGAATGGGGCGTGTTTAAGTACTGGCAACTCAATCCCTCCCAGGTCCTCAGGAAATCCATGAAAATCTTCGCCGCATATGAAAAAACCAACGATTTCCATGGAGAAGTCTTTGAGAAAGGATGCCAGTTCGGGGGTCCACCGGTTAGCCACTAATTTGAGCGGGAGGCCACACCCAGGAGCAAAAATTCGTCTGTAACTGCCCAGAGATTTCACCACACAGTTGTTTCCACTTTCGGTTCTGGATAATCCAGTTTTTACTTGATCCATGGAGTTGTCATTCAGCACAATCCAAGGAAGAAGGGCGGGATTAGTTTTGAGAGCGAAGTAGACTTCTTCTCGGGTGAACATTGAGCAGACAAGTTGCAAATTCAACAGTTCTTTACGATCACAGTCACCTGCCAAGTAGCCAAGAATGACATCCAAGCGCTTAGGGAAAACAAAAACGTGACAGTAATTAATTATCACAGTAAAACACTTGCACAAGTCTTCCAGTTAGGTGTGGAAAAAACTTAATTAAAACCGTTTAATTGGAGTTAATAAGTGTAAACAAATGAGAAGGAAATACCTCAAATGGGAAATTGGACACGCGGTCAACTAGAGACTCTGGGGAAGTAGAGGTCTTCATTTGTGACGTCGATCCGGTCCCTGGAAGTGTCGATGTCGAATCCTCCTGCTTCAGTCGCTTCGGACGTGAACACTTGGAATTAACGCCACTCATGTTCAAAATCCACAATCATTCATAAACAGAACCCGGAAGATGATACTTTTTCTCTTCTAAGATAACTCAGGGCCTTACAAGACATGCAGACTTCCGCACAAGAATATTACTTTCAATCTACAAAAGGAGAACCAACACTGATTGGAAATGTTCGAAAATTATAATTAAAACTTCACAAATATAGTTCGTTTCAGTTTCCCTGAGAAAAAAATTCTAAGCGCACACGTCTTTTTTATTAGAACTAAGTTGAAAATTGTGTCGCCATTGTATTGGGTGAGGCTTTCCGATGAGGACTAATCATAAAGTTGTGTTCCGTGAATTAATTGATTGTCTCATAAAGGTGAGTGAGGTAAACAAAACTTTCAAGAAAAATGGAGCTATCGTCAATTCAAACTTAAATTTTATTAAAAATTCTTCTTGATTTCAGAGAAAACAGAAAACTAGATTGCGCTTGCTTACATTTCAAAACTGGAAAAGTTCAATAATGGAGCCCACCAGACCTTTTCATACATTAGGTTAAGGAAATGGACAAAGTTTTCAAATTCTAACCAAAAAATACTCATTTTATGTTATTTAGTCTAGGAACATTATGTTACACAGTGAGATACACAGGAATGTTAAAGTCTAAGAATATCGGTCAGCTACGTACAAAGTTTAAAAGTTATGGTCCGATCCGTAAAATCGTGTTTATTATTAATTTAAATTAAATGCTTGGAGAACTAGATCTAGATTATGAAGTAAATCTACGGGAAAGGGGAAACTACACAACATTTTACTTGACAGTCACTTAGTGTGCAGTATTAGTGTTGCGGATGTGTTTTCATGTGGGCCTTGAGGTGTTGTTTTTGTCTGAACCTCTTGTGGCAGATGGGACACTCCTCAGGCAGGGGGTTGTCCGTGTGGATGATCATGTGGATCTTTAAGCTCTGACGATCTTTGTAGGAAGCGCCACAGGAATCGCAAACATACGGCCTTGCTTCGGAGTGAACAGTTTTCACGTGTTTGGTACAATTTGGTTTGTAGTTGAATTCCATTCCACAATCAGGACAAATGAATGCGTTCGTCCTCCCGACGTGCATCACTGACGCTTTGTGTATCTTCAGGGCAGTCTGGTTGGAGAAGACATGGCGACAGTCTCCAATGCCGCAGATGTACTCCTTGTCACAAGCAATATTCACAATACGATCGGTTTTTCGCGTCTTTCTAAGCGTAGTTTGGTAATCCAGGTCACTGGAAGATTCATTCCCATTCCTCTCGTCTGCAGGACCTTCTTCACTGGAAATGAAACAAAAAAACCAGACACAATTAATATTGTATAGTAATTGATGTCGGCAGTTAATTTAGAATGTTCTCTTACCAAATCACAACAATTTTCCTTTTTCGCCGCTGTGTGTGTCTGATTTGAGTGTTTTCCTCCACCGGAGCTGGACTTGCAAAGTTGTCATCAAAGTTATCTTCATCGGCCTCCAATTGGAATCCGGCTGCATCGGAAAACAATTAAATTTAACTTCAGAACTAATATGTTAACTTTGAGCATCCAGCATTTATAAATATTAAGCTTTACCGTTGTTTTCTTCATTTAAACTGCCAGGTATATTTGGTTCGGTTGGGGTTATGAATGCTCTCTCGTTCTTCACACGACCAGCCAAAAACTTTTGAAATTTAACCGTTTCCTGGTCGAGTAACGTCAACTGCAACAATTTAATTATCCTCTTTGCTACTTCTTCACACTCGACACAAACCGGAGGAGAAACTGAAAAACTCTCGAAGTCTCTTCCCTCCACGTGACATAAATGCTTCCAAAGATTATTAAACTGATCCACGGTACCAAACGAACAAGATAATTTTTTTTTTTTTTTAATTTAATTAAGACTTGTGAACCAATTAAAAACCGCAATTAGTTAATTATTTTTGATTTTTTGTATGCATTTTTGGTTCGTGACAAACTATATAGTTTGTTGATTTTTGTTTGACAAACTATATATAGTTGTCTCCTTACTGTGATCCCTGTCTGTATTAGTTGAAAACCCCCCGTCAATGTGTAATATTTATGTATGAATGCACCCTCAGCGTTTCGTTTTCGTCTTGCGTTCGCAATTCGCAATGCGCCTTCCACTCTCCGTGCCGCGGCGGCGCAGTTCTAGCTACTTGCACGACGCACATCCACAATCCACGTTGTACGTGAAGTTTGGATTGGATGTTGTTTGTTAGAGGATAGAATGTAGAACTGTTGACTTGTTGGCTGTCTTGAGTGCTTTTTCGTGGTTGTATGTTGTATTGTGTATTGTGCTGTAACCTGTAACTAACCATCGCGTCAATTTAGTTTTAATTTGGAATCAAGTTTAGGGACCTTGCAGGATGGAAACAATTTTAGTTTACAACCAGTGTGTACCACTCGGTAAGCCTAATGAAAGAGTGTTCACGCTTGAGGACGAAAGATCTGTTCTAACATTAGTCCGAGCTTCAGATGAGCTTCAGCTACCTTTGACTGGGAAGCTCCTCCAATTTTTCAAGACTTGTGGGATTAACGTTCCCCCGACTGTTACGACTGGCGGTTGTTGGAGGGGACCCATCATAAACATTGGTTTCGAAAGTTTTAACGTTGTGTCATCATCTCACAACGGTTATCTAAGGATATGGGGCCTTGACAGAGGATTCAATAGGAATGAAGCAGACGATCCCTTCCAGAATCACAATGTGAGCGTACGAATTGACATTGACACGTTGACCGACGATGCTTCCAAATGTAGCCTCAAACCGGATGTGGGGAGTCGTAAGTCAAATTTAAAATTTAGATTAATTATCTTGCTTGAGAGATTTGCAATGAATGTTGTCTTGAATGTTTTCAGATGTTTTCGACATGCGTTGGGTAGACAGTGATTATTTCAGTGAATTCACGAGATCTGTAAGTGTCACCTTTCGGTCAGCCCACACCTCAACCGCCAACAATGTAGACCGTCGTAACGTTGACAAATTGCGCCAGAACTGGGAGCTCCCCGTCGGAAACTGGAAATTGACGATGTCCCTTTCTCTGATACTTACCCCCAGGTCCGAAAGTGTACGTCCCCACCCAGACGTCTCTGATTGCCTCATCCCGTACAAAAGAATGCGGATGAATCCCGATGAAACTTTCGCTGACTTCACTATCATCACCGGAGATGGGACTCGGGTAAAGTGTCACCGTGCAGTGCTCGCCGCTGTCCCGTATTTTGCCGGGATGTTAAAATCCGACATGAAAGAAGCTACGACGGGAACTGTGGAACTTGGTGGGATGACTGTCGAAGGCGTTGGGGCAATGTTGGATTACTTCTACACCTCGAATGTAGCCGTGCTGGAGGGAAACCCGCTCGTTTGTGTGGAACTCCTGGAGGCAGGTCACCAGTACCACATAGAACCCCTGGAGAAATGTACCAAAAAAATCCTCCTATCCAAAGCAATTGGTTGGTACACCCCGGAAGCTGCCCTGCGACTAATTCTCTACATGAAGGACATGGACATGGGCGACTTGAAGCAGAAAGCGATCCAAGTGTGCAAAAAGTGAGAGAACTTTAATTGTTTTTAATTTAATTGTTAACGTAAGGGCCAAAGACATAAAGCCTATTTCTGTGTTTCTCTGCAGACAGTTCCCTGAGATCAAGGAGTTACCAGCCTACGACAAGCTTGGGAAGAATCCGGAAGTTCTGAAGCAGCTATTTGAGTACGTCTTAACTGGTTAAGCTTTCAACGCGTGTAATTTACATCAATGACGAAATTGTGTAAATAGTTATTCATTAGTTTAGTTAGTCATTCATGTTCAATTTTCATTTCAATTCATGTTCAATTTAAACGTTATGTTTGAATTATCTGGATTATTGTTAACAATCTGGATAATCAAATGCCTTCAAAAATAAAATTAAAGTTTTTTATTGATCAAATTGAAAATATATTCAGGTAACGTTTACAGTTAACAGTATAGAAATCTTCGTTTAATAACTCGTATTCATAAAAAGCGTAAGGTGAGAGCACCGCGTCTAAATCTAAATCATTCATCAATTTCATCATTGACATTGAATCACTTAAAATATGCATTTAACCTTAAATAAATGAATGAAATCAATCCTGGATCTGAATGACTCTTTCGTAAGTAAACTCAATTTCGTGGATGCTTTCAAATGCTACTGCCGGCAGGGGCAGACGCTTTTTTTTGTCGCTTTGTTTTTGTTTCAGAGTGCATGCGTGGATCAGCTGCTGCTGTTTTGTTTTGTGTTTACTGAAGCACATGTACAGCCGTTTCGTTCGAGTCTCAAAATGTGTCACTCCAATTTAGTTTGTTTTAAAGTGAGATTTTGATGGTTTTTTAATTACCTTCAGATGTGGAATCGAGGGAAATAGGTTACGGGGTAAATACTGTCACCAGCCATATCAAGAGACAAGAGAGAAGAGAGATAGACTGATTAATAACGCTTGTCGTGGAAAGAAAAGTTGAGTCGTGCTTTCTAATTTCGGAGGAGTATTAAAGTTTACAGTTAAAAATACAATGAAGAAAGTTATAATTGTGGGAGGCGGTGTCGCAGGGCTCGTCTGTGGAAAGCGACTGGTAGATTCTGGCCTGTTTCATGTGACTTTATTGGAAGGATGTGGCAGAATCGGTGGTCGAGTTGAAACTCGGAAATTCGGTAAATAATTTAACGAAATCCTAAATTAAAGCACAGATCCAATCAAAGCTTGTGAGTAATCCAGGTTTTTAAAAAATCATAACAGGTGACCACTTCATAGAGAATGGAGCTCAGTGGGTGCATGGAAAAGACGGAAACAAAATATTTGAATTGGGATCCTCTCACAATCTTCTTACTGTTGGGGAAACCACTCAAATTAAGGTAATCTTAATGGCTAATCAGTTAATAACGGCGGTGATCCTAATATATTGATTTGGGAATGGGAATTGTTTGATTAGTTTATTGAGGACACTTGGTTTGTAACCGAAACAGGACGAGTACTTGAACGGGATCTGGCAAATAAATATGCCCAGGTTATTGACGAGGTCGTCGATGGTCCAGACGAGGATGAAGTTGACGGAACGGTTGGAGACTGGGCGAGGCAGCGATTTGAACAGGCAGCCCTCAAGCAAAATTTAGTCCATGATAGAGACCTAAACAAGTCGGTTTTGGATTGGGCTCATCGTTTTCAAGTGAGTGATCCAAAAAAACAGTCCAAAATTAAATCTTGTGCAATTAAAAGTCTGAAATATGTGTGATTTTACCTTCAGGATTAACATCGACGGTTCTGACAACTGGTTCCAGACTTCCCTCAAGGGACAGCATGAGTATTCGGAGTGTGAAGGTTTCCCAACAATAGCGTGGAAGTCACCTGCATCGTATTCTTCACTCTTTGGAGTGATTCTAAACGGGATTCCAACAAAAGCACCGACATTTCAACCAGAGCTTCCATCTTGGATTGAACTGGACAAGGAAGTGGTCAAGATTGATAGAAGGTCAACGGAAGTAGACCCTGTTCAAGTGACTTGTTCAGACCAATCCCAGCTTACTTGTGACTACCTGATATGTACAGTGTCGTTAGGAGTTTTGAAATTCAGTCATAAGGAGCTGTTCACTCCCCAACTACCTCAAAAGAAGATTGCAGCGATTGAGCATCTTGGAATTGGGTGCGTGGATAAGTTCCATTTTGATTTTAAAGCTAGATGGTGGCCTGAGGATGCATTGGGGTTTGACCTCCTCTGGAACGTCAACGACGAGGTTGGGGACTACTGGCGTTCAGACATTGACGAGGACTCCTTGCTAAAAGTCGTCGACGGTGTAAGTTTGCTGTCTAAAACTAATCATTTGAATTTCTGACTGTTTTTAAAAGCTTGAATCAGTTGTTCTGAAATCTGAAGGTCCCTGTTTGGTGTCGGAATATCCTTGGCTTTTACAAAGTCATATCGCATCCCACAGCCCTAAATTCCTGGTTGACTGGGCCTGCTGCGAAACTAGTCGAGAAAATGAGTGATAGCCAAGTCCAATCAACATTTATGACTGTTCTCCGGAAATTCGTTAAAGACATTGACATCCCCGAGCCAGAAGAATTCTGCCGGTCAACCTGGTACTCAAATAAGTTTACAAGAGGCTCATACAGCTTTCGAACCATGGATAGTGAAAAACACAACGTTTGGGCTGCTGATCTTGCAGAACCTGTGTTGAATTTATCGGGAAATCCGGTATGTCGACTCTTTAATAATTATTTATGTCTAAAAGTATCATTTTAAAAGCAAGTTTTAATCTGATTCCTCAGGTACTATGTTTTGCCGGAGAAGCTACCCACTCCCATTACTTTTCAACCGTCCATGGTGCCTACGAGTCAGGACTACGCGAAGCCGAAAGACTTATTCAGTTGAATTCGAAGTGAAAGTAATTCTGTAATTTTTGAAGCTATGACTTTTTATTGACTGTTTCTACAATTGACAATGAATTTACCGTGACATTAAAAAAATCATACCGTTTCCGACCTCTTCTAATAGTTTGTTGTTAAATATGGTTTTAATGGACACACAGCGTAGTTGTTTGAATCGCAATTCATGTTGTTGGAATCGCAATGTCCACATTCTCATGATGCCCCTAACACGATAATATCGCAAAATCATAATTTTTATCAGGCTGTTGGCCTATTTATTTCCTGCAAAGTATTGACAAAAATACCTAGATAAAATATACTTTACAGCAATCTAGAAACCGGAATGTCATGTATCATATTTTTGTTCGACAAGCGAATACTTTCTTCCCAAGAAAATAAAGATTTATCGCAGTCATCGTAAAACCTTGTGCAGTCTCCTGTTTTTCCAGCTTCCTCGGCCAGTAAATATTCTGGAAGGTGACTTTCTGCGAAAACGGATCGGGATACGCTAAAATAAAAATAAAATACACCTTATAAATTAATATCACTGTTAAAAATAATATTTGCGAAAAAAATGAAGATGTTTACCTGAAAAACAAAGTCATCAGTTCGCCAACAAGTCCATAATGTTTTAAAGGGGCTTCATGAACCTCACAAATAGTTCGCAGCATACACGACTTCCCTTCCAGTCCAGCGTTAGTTAAAATCTTTGAAATTTTGGGGAAAATTGTAGCCCTATCGTTCTTATGAACAGTTCTGTTCATCGAAATAGCCCGGGTTTTTCTTATGTTGAAAGTCTCCTCGGGATTTACGATTTGTGTAGAATCCGTTTCATTTCCGGCAGCCCTTCGTCGTCTCCGGTTTTCTATTGAGATCTCTTCAGTAGAAGCCATCAAAGATTTCCTCAGGGTCTTCCGGATCACCGTCTTTCATACGGCCGTAGCTGTTTGTCCGGTGAATCAAGTAGCCGTAGCCGTTTCTCCGTGCGATTTGGGCTGAAAATGATAATCCAGCCCCGATGGGTGGAATTGGACCTGGAACGATTCCAGGAAGAAACATTCCCGGTGGGACGGACAACTGATCAAAGAAAACTGGAAATACGAAACAAATAAAAGTTAATAAACCGATTTCCTACAAACTGGACAAAAATTACTGGAGAAGAACTGCTCCAGGATGCGTTCTTTACCTGTGATGGGCATCGAGATCCGGATACTGGAAGCCATCCAATCGGGGAACTTGAGATATCTACTGATAAACTGGGGAACTACAATTAAAATTATGTGATTCAGTCCAAATGGTACATTTTGTCCAGGTATAAATCCAGGTCCAAGTCCATTTTGTGGAGGTGGTAGTACTCCAGCTCCTTGTAAAATGCCAATAGGTGCATCCCCTCCTGAACCTGGTCCATGTCCACCTCCACCAAGAGACGATGGACTTGGCGAAGCTGGTTTTGGCGGCGGAGGAGATGGCAAATGTGACGGAATTTCTGGAGCAATATCAAAACCTTCAGACACTCTTGCTACCAGCACACAGTATAAAATACCCGTAAAAACCTTCATATTCCCAGCCATTCTCTAACTTTGCTCGCGAGTCGCAGGTCTAAAGCCAAGCTCAAAGTGACACCCTTAAGGGCTTTTTACATACATAGAAACATCTTGCAAAACACTCATTAAGCACCCCATCCCTTAAGTGCTTATAAAGTACCGTTCACCTCATTAAGTATAGGTTTTAATTACTTGGTCAGAATATGCACCCTTTTCTCCTTTCGTCCATTATAAAATTAAAATCCATTAAAAATTCATTATCAAAATTGAATCCCGTGCAAAGTGCAGCATCTAAATTGGCTCTATTTCTGCATGCACATTTCTTTCATATGAACTGCAATGACAAAACCGTCTCAATTCCCGTCAAACTTTACATTTCAAAGACACTAAAAAATCCTATCAAATCAAGCTTTTTTAATTTCCAGTCAAAAAGCTGTTTTTCCCCACACACATCTCTTTGCAAGTTGCAACCTCGAGCTAAAAAACCAGTCCAACTCTCATTTTCATCTTTAGTTCTCTCTGAGACAAGGTGCAGATCACACCCTCCGTGTTTTCTTCTCCAGCAACTCCACTGCTCTCTCCAGAGCCCCCATGCTAAACTCTCATGACAAGTTTTTTTCCATCGTTTGTATTCACAAAAGTACTCAGATTAATTTACTCAATTCGCACACTGTGAAGTAAGCTTGCAAAAAATCTTCTTTTCATCTCTCTTACAGTATCTATTTCATTACAAGACTCTAGTTGGGTTTTGGACACTCTGTATGCATTTTTCATCACACAATCGCTTAATAAATCTTCACTTTTTTTCTCAAGTGTGACAAAATCTTACAAGAAATATTTTTAAGCTGTGTGTGGTACAAGTGAGCCAGTGTCTGGTTTTTTATACTAAAAATACGCAACAGATTTCCTTTTTTGCAATCCGAAATTCTTTCCACGTCAAACAAAACTGCTTTGCTATTCTACAGTGACTGACGACACTATCTTCACGTTTGACTTTAGCATTATCTTCTTTACCGTCATATCAAAATCTTATCGCCTTTTTTTATCCTAAGGAAAAGTTAGAATTCAGGTAAATGTGTTTTTTTCTGCAGTAAACCATATTTCACGTGAAAATCTTCTGTAATAGTATACCATTGCCGTACATAGCACATAGTGTGAGTCACAAACATCTCTCCTAGTGCAAAAAAAGACAGTTGGAGGAGCAAGTCGCCGGCGACATCCGCCGCATCTGGCTAGCCCAGCAAATGTTAAGCGTTTACGGTTGGTTGAAATTTTAAAGATTGGTCAGGGTGGGTCATCGGCGCAAGGTTATCGTTCATGCAAAAGTAAACGTTGTATTTGACAGTCTAATTTTTAAAGACTAAAACGCAACCGTTCCAAAGAAGGAGACAAAATTGATGCGTCTATTTAGAATCTGATTTTTTAAATACTAAATATTATCTAGATATTATTAACAATAGAATATTTAGCTCATTTTCTAGAAGGGCTTCTTTTTAGTTTTTAAAAACTCTATCCGGAAGCCTGTGTAATTTAACTATGATCTTTTGCAAGATGGCTCATTTTGCCCCAGAGCCTGCAAAATGGCTAATGTGTTCGTTCAAACTTCACCGATTAAATAGCAATTAAAATTAAAGCACAGTATCCGAAGAAATAAGTTATCGCAGGGCCAAAACTCTTAGCGCACTACGTTTGCAAAAGTCATGGTAGACGAATCTAACTCGTACTGTATTCTTGGAATGCATGTGTTTTTATATAATCCTCTTCATGACATATCATCTCCCTTAATGCTAGAACAATTGAAGCATGTGGCGAGAAAAGATAGGTGTGCGTGTGTGCAACTCATAAAAAGAAGACGTATTTTTTCCACCAAGCCTTCCGCTTTCCAACAGTGGAAGCCATAAAAATATATCTTCCGCTGACTTTACTTATCATCAGAGTCATTTTTGGTTATCACAACAGTAAATGCACACCTATTTTTCACAAAAAAAAAATTGTTTGCTGCAGCTGTTCACGAATAGGATTACCTTTCTGCAGACCTCCATGTAAATTTTTCTGCAAAAAAAAACCATCGTTTTTCTTTCGTTGGAGGTCCATTTTCCAACTGTCGACGATAGGATTAAATGTTACACGGCAAATGGAGGGGAAAAGATAAAAAGTATGCGGTACATGGACGGATTTTTTTTATGAAGTTCGGTGCACTTAGCCCACGGTTTTCCCATTTAAATCGATAAATTAGTTGGGAATATTTTTTGATGTGGTTTAAACGTGTTGAGAGTTACAGTGAAGCTAATAAAATGTAATTTTCATGAGATTTTGATAGAAATATATAAAATTGGAAGAGGTTTTAATACCTGTAACTGTCTCGTAAAGAAATTTCAGTTTCCACTTGAGAATAGAAGAGAAAAAAACGGAAAAATATGATTTTTTATGAAGGTACTAAAAATAGAAAGCCACTTGATATCGCCACAGTATATTTTTTTCTAAAAAATGAACTGATGAAAAGACAGAGAAAAGAGACAGTAATAGGACCACAAGTAGTTGTAATCCTATAAAATATGGTGAGTAGTAAATGTTCCTTGAAAGCGAAAAATATGACGGAAACATCGTCATCCACATGTTGAAGAGAAAAACCAGAAAATATGTTATAAGCATTTTAGTACACAGGAATATTTGTGAATAGGAATAGGTAGCGAATGACACTTGATAAGATTACGGTTTTCTTTGTCTGTCCGTCTTTACATAATCAATAGTAACCGCAATGGCAGAATGAGCCTTTGACTCGAAAAGTTGTACACATACTGAACAAATGGGTATAATTTAGCCTGCATCTATGAAGCATTGCCGGAAAAAACTCATCAGAATCACAGATTTTTTCCGCAAACAGAAGATTTTGCAGTAATGAGACCTTTGAATGAAACGCAAATCTTCGCGCATTTCAGCATCATGCAGTAGCTTTAATTTGAAAAATAGAACTCATGATTTAAATATTATGTCCATTTTCGCATAAATTTGTGGGGTTCTCGGAAGACTAAGCCCTGATCAAGTTGTTTTATTTTCCGTTTCACTTCACTAAACCCAAGATTGCTATATCTAAAGAATCACCATGGATGATGGAGAAAGGACCAGTCTCCATAGCAATTCTATATAAAGCAATCTTGACTAAACCATGCTTCACAATTCCGCTACTTTAGTATTTCGTATTACACAAGCCTGGTTATTATCATAACATTACTATTTTTATATCGACTCTCTCGTCCCATAATCTCAATTGAAATGTGTTCACGTGCTAGAACTTTTAAATAGGCGAAAAATCTCAAGTGATTTTTGTATGCTGAACAGATTCCTTCTCAGTTTTTTTTCCTCTGGTCGAGTCAATTACCAAAACAGCCAAAAAGTGGCTCTCTATCCAGTCCAGTCTAAACTACATTCCCGAACAAAATAGGACCAAAACTCTTCCATAAAACTAGGCTGTCTTTTCCTCCCAAAAAATATCTTTTTCTCCAATCTATTGGCAAACACGGAAACAGTTAACAAAAGCTTCCAATGAATGCTAGACTGAATAGAAGCTATTTTTTTCGCTGAGAACACCCAGTTGTGATTTTTGTTGCTTCTAATACAATAAAAAAAAAGCAATTGTGT
>JAAXOA010002162.1:0-13860 GCA_036561885.1 Salina celebensis | reverse complement strand
TTACATACATACGGTTATGTGTAGAACCTTTCAGTGACAGATGACCAACATTTTCTCATATGAAACCATCGTTTGAAACAGGCATAACAGACGTAGTATGAGTATGACTTCAGTAAAATGAAAGACGTGGTTTTTAAGGAAACGCTGACGTGGCGCGTGTAGTGAGGCGTTTGACGATCACGACGTTGATGCATTAATAACGGCTTTTATCTCAAGAGCACATGGTATGAATTTCGGTGGTTGGTTTTTCGCATTCTCTACCATACCTTTAGAAGATTCAATGGGGGAAGTTAGTTCTTGAAGACAGTGGGCGTTGTCTTTTATCGATGGCAACAATAGCATGGTAAAGTTTGCTGGTTAAATTTTATTTTCTCTATAGCAGTTGTCACTTGTCAGTGATCTCCGTACTCCGTACACTGCCGTAAAACCAATAGATGAGATGGCGTAAAACGCACGTCATTAATTATAGTGAACGCTGATAAGAAAATGTTAATTAGATAGAAAAGTAACACTATAAACAGTGGTCAACATTTTGTGTTCAATCATTTCCAAAATGATATAAATAAAAGTTGGCAAGGTATGTTATCCCAGCCTTTAATTGTCTACTTATGTAAGCCCGCATGTTTCATTGCATTAAAAAAGGAAACATATTATACGTGTTTGTTTGTATATGAATTACATAATATTATTACACACCCTAGAGTGCAAACAACAAAGTTTTTTAAATGTCGGTATTTTGTGGGCTTCAATTTGGCATCTTGTGTTGGCTCTAAAGTCATCAACATCGCCGTCAGCCTACTAACAGTTTTTTCGTTGAAAATCGAGTAATAATATATTGCACTTACACACAAGCCAATAATTAACAAAACTGCAAGTTGTATGCAGATGGTACGTAAATGTTACTTAATCAAAACCCTTGCGGCTACATTTAAAGGAAACTATTACTAACTGCCCACTAATGTATTTTAATCGATACAAGGCCCTTTTTACCGTAACTTTTGTCGTCATTTTAACTGTAGCTACTCATACTTTAATACTAAAACTTTCTGAGATTTACAATTATGGTCAATTTGGCTAATAGTTAGTATGACAAAGGACTTCGAGTATGTCCTCTTGAAATATTATTAGTAATTACGATTTTTGCTTTTTTCGACAAGCATTGTGAGGACGTGAGTATGTGATCACGATGACGAGGATCATGATGGAAAGGTATCAAATAAGACACAATAAGAATTTGTAGTTTTGTATTTTAAAAAGTTTCTTTATAGTAAATTTTCCTCAAGCAAACAGTTCTGTTCAACTTATTGCGCTTCTTTTACTTTGTCTTTTAATGCGGAGAACATTACTGGCGATGTGACACGGCGACGTTGTTCTATGCGCACATTAACATTAATGCGAAGCACGAAACAATACTCGTTTTCGTAAGAAGTCATGCATGCCACGCGATGTTATGCTTAAATGGGAAAATTAACATGTGAAAATGAAGGCATAATATATAGATCACAAACGAGACGAATCACAGAGTTAAGTAACAGTAAGATTTTTTTCAAATCAGAAAATTGCAGGCTCATTCAATACTTCGTCTGTTTTGCTTTATGTTTGCGAAAAAAGCAATTAAATTGATACAAGCTGCAGTGAGCGAGCATAAATATCATAATAATATGTGTCTTTTGCCGAAACCGAAAAAAAAAACAACTTCTTCGTGCATGAAGCAGTCAAACTCAAGTCTCGGTGCACTAATTTTATGTAAGATTTCAATCGCAGTCCATTTAAAGTTTTATAGTACATAGCAGTAAACAACATTTTGCCAGTCCCAGCATTACAGCTTATTTGTGCTAAAGGCTTATTGTTGAGCTTACATGTATATCACGTGAGACACGGATAAGGCAGTGTCTGTTATTAATTCCTAGCTTGCTTGATGAGAGGTAGGTTGTACGCATGTAGCCATATTATATTATTCTTCGATTACCTTGTTCGAAAATTAACAGCAATACAACCGAAGGAAGACCAACAGTTATGCTACCACAAGCATAGTGACATACGATAACCGGATGACGGCCCTCGTTGGTTAGTCAGAAGATGCTTGTATTAATTCGTTAAAAATCGTTCAAATTCACTAGTCACCAGTCTTATCCAACCAAAATGTGTTTTAATGAAAATACATGCAACGTTACACGGTTATTTATAACACACAACTCAGCAACGATTGAATTTGTTACGGGTATTGATGATGGAGAAGCAGAAGATGTCATGACACCCCACATTAGTCATGTACTTTTTCCCAAGAATTCATTCAATCTCCTCATTTTCATAAAATTTTGGTTCGTGAAATTAAGAATGGAGGAGTCTCATAACAACCAGTTTCATATTGTAGAGAACAGAGTAAAAATGATTTGCTCATACCTTTTGAACAGAAAATTAGCTGAGAGAAATATTGACCTTTACCTTGTTTGGAATACCGTGCAAGAATACGTAAGTTGAGGGAAACGATGATGTTTGCCTATACAAACATATATCAGAGACTCTTAAAAGTTGAGGCATGGCAGATTATCCACATTGTCGACTCCTTTTACGGACGGGATCCTAGTCGTCTTTTGACGAAACGAAATGAACGAAAGAAAACCAGCTTTGTCAAAAGTTAAATTGCTAGCTTGCAATTTTTTTTTCCAACAATGTTCTTTGAAATAATATTATAGGCATTTGCAATCTTTGGATAAGAAATTGCAAAAATTGAAAAGAAAATAGGTACATACTCCTTAGCCGCCAAGCTGTGACACATCATATACATAGCTAGGAATAGCAGAATAGCATTAGAGGAGTCTCACCAAGATACGGCTAGGGAATACATAGATAGAATACAATAAACCGCTGCAACGAAAGAATTAAGCTTTAATATTATAGGCATTTGCAATCTTTGGATACGAAACTGCAAAAATTGAAAAGAAAATAGGTACATTATGTATATAGATAGAATACAATAACAAGAGTAGATTTGATGTTGGATGTGGGGGCTAAAGGACGCGTCACATATCCTTTAATAATCCCTCTTACACCTCACTAACTACACACTTTTGCCATTTTGAATTTATGATTGTCGACATTATTATACCCATTGCGAAAAAAATAACATGATTTAAAATTACTATAAGCGCAGATACCTTATAATTGATGTGCTCATAAGAACTGACAACCCCGCGATTATAAAAATGTGCTTATTTCCATCACGCTACCCCATATAATCTATCTACTTACCAAGTTTTTTAATTGAACAAATCCAGGTGTGCACCGCGATACTTTCCAAAGACTAAAGACATCAATACATAAATAGTAATTATTATTTAACAATTTACTACACATTACGAAATAGTGCACAGTACGCACTAACTGTCATGAGTCATCATTTTTAACCTTCCACATTTTAAGACGCTTTAAATATCGGATAGGACAAAGTTACAAACAACCAAACATAGCCGATAAATCGTCTCGAGGGTGAATTCAAAACTGAGCCCAAGGTAAGAATTGGCATTGCACACAATGATGGTGTGGGTGGATGCTTTGTGTCCATGAAGTGATGACTTTTGAAGTGGTATAAATCATGGTTGACGGTACACCTCGTTCGAGTCGCATTATCGTGGGTGCTGTGATAGAACATTGCCAAAACCGACAACTATATATTCGCATGCATCGTGTTTAGGAAAGATATTATCATTTTCATTTGAAATATGGCTGTTAATCACTTCTTCTTGGTCGTTTGTGTTCATATTAATAGCGACATACTGCCACTGTCGAATGAAGTGGAAAGTTAGTTTAAAAATCTAGCATTTCAGGTGTGTGTCTTTGCTGTCAAGGTTCACTTTGTTTTACGTGCAATCGTTGGCCAAGTACAAAAGGAAACTTTTGTGGATATAAGATATAACTTTAGGTAGCGACAACCTGTCATTCGCCTTCATCCATTCCTCTCAAGAGGCTACAAAGAAATCGTGAAAATTATTATTTCAAATGAGTGGGGGAACGATGTAATGACGTGATAATATTTTGGTGGTCAAATAGAACCAACATAATGAATCAATGGACCATATATTTGCTTCTGTTTCAACGTGGCTGTGATTGCTCAACCGTCTGTAGTACATGTTGGTCAGCAATGCGATAGTTGGTTTGGCAGGCATATTGTTACTCTCTCGTTGAGGTATGGATGTTTGATGACGGTTTTGATGGGGAAAGGAAGCAGGATGCATTTTGTAATCATGTAACGAGCTAGGCCGTTTTCTTCATGATTACAATCCCATGATTGAAGTCATGAGAGAGTGTATGAAACAGTAACAGCGAGATATAAATCATGTCGGGTGGATACAATTGTCAAAAGATGCGTGATTTGGTAAATATAATAGTATATAATATTATACACACAAGGTACATCAAAATCAGATGCATACTTAATATTGAATACGTATTTATGTTATACAACCAATAGTTTCATTGTTTCATGGTCTTCTGTAATTGGACGTTTGCATGGACGAAAAAGCACGAGATTATGCTGAGTCCGTTTTGGAATGTCATCTATAGAGAGCATGATTTTGTTTTTGAACACGAAGCAAAAAGTGAGAGTGTACTCTGTACTGTAGCATAGTATTTTCAGATTTTGTGATAAGCCATAGTTGCTGAAAATTAATACCTTTCCGACCAACCTAGTCAATAGAATCGTTTTCTTTATTTGCAAACTAGGAGGGTCTACCCACAATTTCACCTTGCTCATGCCTTTGTTCCGTGGAATTAAATGAGTTATGAAAAAGTTGTTAGTTACTTAGTTTTCGCAAATTTTATGCTACGGGCTGTGACTCTTGAGTTTTTAATTATGAACTGAGATGGTTACTTCATGCCAAAAAAACTCTTAATATGGAAGTACATCATTGTGGGCGATTCTTGAAATACTGACGGTCGTTTCTCATAATTAATTTTACATAATGGAACTAAATTATCACTGCATTATAATGTAACAAACTTATAATTTGTATATTGTGAGCAGTTCAAGAATCCGTGACATGAAGAAAAACTGTTCAAGAATTTAAGATATTTTTGTTTGTTCGTTGTAACTTTTAGTAAATTTTGCTTTGCTACATGTATATCCATAATAATGTCAAATACTAAGTTCCATCAATAAGTTGAAGTTAGTAACTGTTAGGTCCGTAAGAATAAGTTCTTGGATAACCAGGACAATCCTTAAGGCACGATTAAATTTCAGTTTTCATGAAAATAGCATCGTACAGCATTTCAAGTAGCCTAGGGAACATGAATTTTTGTACACTAGGATATAAAAAAAACTAGTCATTATAAAGTTTTATATGTATATTAGGCAATGAAAGGGCTACATCATGTATCTGTCTGCAATAAGATCAGAAGCCATATGAGAATTTTCAGTGTGTGAATGGCTGATAGCTGAAGGAAATGCAATTAGCGGTGTAATTAACAAAAATGACGGTTTTTCCTCTTCAGTTGTCATGCGGTAGTACTGGAAGCCCAACTTCAGGAAACGAATCCTACCAAGATGTTGACTACCGAAGAAAAGGAAATGCTTCGAACATGAAACACGAGTTATGCTCCGGAAAAGAAGAAACCTCTCACGAATCTTTTAACCTGTCAACGTCGTTTGAACCGTCGACTATAGTGTGTAGCATGTCATACCAGTATCATGCTCAAATGAACAGTATTTCAGAGAAAACTAGTCGACCAGCAAGTAATTATCTTAAAAGGAGCAATGTTGGTGTGGTAAACAATGATCGATATTTTGTAGAACACTCAAAGCAGGAGGATGCAAATGGATGGAATGAATACAGCGGTGAGGTAAGGTGGAAGAGTGAAAACTAATTAGTTTTTTTTTCGTGACAGGAAAGGAAGGAAGGAAAAATCGTAATTGAACTCGACAATACGAGAAATATTGACACTAGTACACTTTTCCGAAAGATTTCAAAATTTATTTGGGAAAAATTAAACTAATTAATTCTTACATCTTGAGTGGGCAGAATATTGACTGTTTTGTACAAAAAAATTAATTAGCAAGCTTTCATCAAAATATGTGTACTGTACTATGCTTTGGCTGTAGTTTATGGTAACAATAGTATGTTTGACTTAGTGGCTTAATGGCTTGGTTCAGCTTTTAACATGTTGACTTTTGGAATTTCGTGTGTAAGGTTTTTTGCTGACTGCACCTAAAAAATAATTTATTTCCTTTACCTGTCCGGCTTCGAAAAAAAAATCGTAGATATTATCAGAAAATTGTTTGTTGACATAGAAGCTAATAATACTTGTTTTCTTTTCTACTTCCTTTAGAACCACACATCTCAGCCACAATCTCAGCAGAATTGGAATAATATCGATAATGAAGATGGAGGAGGAAGGCGGAAAAGGTAATTTTTCAGAGCTAAACACATTGGTTATTAGATTAGTGTAACATGGTACACATTTTTCATTAAAACTAATCATAATATGTATATGAGTACTATTACATATTATCTATTCTTTAGTTCGACTTCCAATCCTATGATTGTGTGAAAAAATTGTTTGTAGTGACTTTAATTACTCGAAAGTTATTGGTTGATTTTATCGGCCAGCTCCAAAAAGTCGTAAGCAAGTTTTAAATTAGCATCCCCTCAATGTTTGCAACATAAAATTGGTCCTTATGAGACAGTGGAACACAAATGAGAAATGGACTGAATAAAGATTTGCATTTTGTAGTACTGGAGATGTGTGGAGTTTTGTTTGTGTTATAAGAAAAAGTTGTTTCTGTCTCACGTTTCAATATCCATCCATAGTGCTACGTATTTATGTCAAAATGACTTAAATATGACATGTGAAGCTCTTACCGAATCTAAATGCTGTTGTTATCTCTTTAATCCATCCCAAGATCCTGCAGGGCCAACACTACTAAGGAATCATGCCAACCAACAAGGCGAATAGGCGATGCAATCAATGCGATCTTCAACTAGCAGTGAATTGGTTGTAGAAGCTTCTGAAGTCTTATGCTGGTAGTAGTAATGTCGGAGTCGGAGAGTGTCTACATACCTTTTAAATAGAATTTTTGTACTTTTCTGAAGCAAATCAACTGGATATTTTGACCGTGTCTACTTTTATGACTATGGCAAGTAGTAAACTATATTTCTAATCAAGTTTGAAATGTAATTTTTATGAAACTTTTTCCTCTTTTGTTTGAGGACTGAAACATGTACTTTACCTTTTGTAGAGGCAGGATGGTATGTATATGATGATGATACGGTATACCGCGGTGACTTCAGTTTGAGAGTATTGAAAGCGCTCGTGTGTCGTGATGTTTTAAGAGAAAAAATTTCATTCTTTTTTACTCCTTTTTTTATCGTACATTTCTTTTGGGTCTCTCTCACAGGATGGTAACAGATTATAATACAGTGTGCAGTAACTATGAGTAGACTTTTAATATTGGCTGTTGACTCGACTCACTCTTTTCCTATGCTCTCTGCTCAATTTTATTGTGGCACGTTTGTAGACAGGCAATTTGTAACTTCTGAGGTCGCAAATTAAATTTTCTCTCTGAGCTGATTACATCAGGATAGAGTAGCGGGTTTTTTGGAAGCTACGAATACATCAAATCGATATTGCTACGGTGATATGATATTTTAGGTGAAAAATTTCGTATATGGTGCGTTATGGAAACTGGTACACACACATGGGGGAAGGAAAGTTATTGTGATGATGATCTAGATATTTCCACACGATATAAATGATCCTGGAGAAAGTAGACATAGTCTAGTGCAAAGGGTATAATACAGTCTCAAGCCCAGCTTTTCAATGTGCGGTTTGGTTAGTTTTGTATCATTAGTCGCTATTTCCACGATGGAATGCTTGGTTGTTCGATTCACTATGAAAAACGAGTGAAAAGCACGAACTGTGTTCTGCTAAATCTCAACCGAGTTTGTTTTTATGAGCTCCGTCTGTATAACTATCCGTGGTTCCACTAACTGGATATTTTTTCTCGCAATTGAAAAATATTAAGGACTTTGCTATATGTATAAGTAATATATAGTACTTCGTCTCGAGCAGTGGGCATTGCTAGCACTGAACAAATTGTGGCTTTGATGGTCGGGTTGCTACTGTACTAGGTACACAATAATTTTCTTGTGTATTCAGCAAAATATATTTGCCATGTAAACGGTACGGAATCGCTGATAGTAAAAATCAACACAGAAAATTCTCACAGGCAATTCTACCTTACAACTTATTTACAGTCGCGCGTTGGATTCACTATGAAGTCCACAAATGCGGCATTCTAAACACTAACACATAAAGTTTGTTCTTAGAGTGAAAAGAAAGTACGTCCACGACTTATTCACTAGAACGTGGCTGTTATAGACACCAGATCTGTAGCTAAGTAAGAGAGAGTAAATGTTTTAAATCGCGAAGAGCTCAGTTGTATTGTACGCAAACCTTCTATTGTCTATGTTCCGTTTTTGAAATAAGTATTGCGGGTTGCTGAAAACAGCTACAAAAATCGACGCTATTGCCAGTTAAAGTTTCCTGTCAGGTTGGAATTTACGAAGAACTAAAGTGAATCCATACTAGATTCTTTCTTGTCATTTGAAATAGTTTTTGTCTTCGAACACGTCTCACAGTTCTGTAGACGACAGCAGAAGACTCCAAAAAAGTTCAAAATCCGTAATTGGGTTGAATGAATGACACGTACGATTTTTTTCTTGGTTATTCCGCTTCCGAGTTGGTACCAAACAACGCAAGCAAAACCATTTTTATGGTTTCTCTTTTTCACTTTTTTTTCTTCAAATTTAACATCTTGTGTTTGGGAATTGTTGCAATTCGGTAACCAGAATATGTTCCGATGTCAATATAGGGACCTCTTGTGTCCTTCTTGTTTAACACATTATCAGTAGTCAAACTGTGTTCATTCATTCATGGTTTAATACACGCCAAGTTTATCTCGTACAAAATGGCTGAACCATTGTCAAACTGAAATCAGTGCATGTATCACCATTTATTTTCTTCCTTGTTATCCTCTGGAAAAGCTACTGCGTTTTTTCAGGCTCCTATTATTAGCCGTATCCCAGTGCTTTGGTCGTTATGTGGTTGTATCCTTTTGATGGTTTGGCCAAGGAAATACATGACATATTTAAACTAGCAATGCGTACTGGTTGCTTACAGTAGAAAAACGAAGGGAAGGCTAAGTGGCTATTACTATTCATACCGGGCTTCCAGTTAGAAGTAAAGCATACCAAAAAAAACGAGGAATGGAAAGAGACTCTTTTTTTAACAATTTGTCGCAGTAAAAACGCTTGAGCATTTGTGGTTGCTATCATCAAAAATTGCATGGAAACAGGACAGCATTAAATCTCAGTACAAAACGAGGTAGACATGTAGCTCATTTAAAAACACGATGGGGTTTCGTCTGTTGGACCACGGCCGTTTGCTTTATCCTTTTGGTGGAAAAAGATGGTATATTAAATTTGAAGTTCCATTTTCTTTCCAGTTGTATTAACTGCCCATGATAATTTATAATAAAAAAAATATACAAATGTCTATAGGAGGGGTCTTTTATAAATAAGAAAAAGGTTCGTTTTGAACAAAGAAATATGCAATTATTATATAGGTAGGGAAACATGTTACCCACATGAAGTCATGTACATACGTCATTACACTAGTATTTATATAACAAGTTTCTAAAACACTAATCTGATTGATATTATCGAAATATTCTACAAACTGAAAGGTATAGCCGCAGCCGGCCGGTATAGAGCATGAAAAGAGGTAGACAATCATGTTCCTACTTTTAATACCTAAAGAGAAAACTGTATTCTCATGGAACCGCTCCGTAATAATTACGTCCTCCTCTCTTATTGTTATAAAACTATTCCTATAAAATTTAATTATGCTAATGCAATGCAATCTAAATGCTAAGAGAAGGTCGATTCTCTCATTTTATGGGACTTGCCGTGTGCCTAGAACCAAAAATGCTATCATTTTCTGAGCATGGAGAAATAGGAAGCAAGATAGGGTTTTTATTTTCACTCTGTGTATGCCCACTACAGAAGCTAGACAGAAAAATGAAAGCCTGGAGGATATTGTCTTTAGCTTTTTTTAATAGATGGGTCGGTTACGGAATAAAGGACGAGAATATTACATGTTCTTTACGTTTCACTTTCTCTTTTGTTCAACATTACGTTACATTAAGTTACGTTTTGTTAGCTTTCACAACTTTCATCGTACTTTAGGGTGCAACTGTAGACTTACGTTTCACAACTCCTGTCTCAACAGTCATTCTCTCAGCGTCCTTACACATTTTAATGATGGCAGAGGCACATCAGAAAAAAAAACGAATCCATTTAATTACACGGATGGTTTCATACATGTTTGCTGCAAAAGAGGAAATGTTTGAATGGAAAGGTTAACATGCTCTGTGTAGCCTTTTTTAAAAGAAAAGGTTAGGATCTTTTTATTTTCGGCTTCAGTAACAAAAAACAAATCCTAGAAAATGCTCCTTAGTAAATGGCCAATTCCACGTTTTTAATGATCATGATTTTGTTTGCTGGACTTAAGGAATGGTCACTCTTTCATCATCAACTTGGCTTGTAGAGCTTTTGAGCGCCACAAAGACTTGTAATGGTCAATAGACAGCGTAAATAATGCAAATGGACGTATTATATCACTGCTACAGGCTTTTCATTTAATATATTTGAACAATGACGACCAATAAATAAATGCAATCTATTTACACGGTATGTAACAATAGTACAAAATAAACACTTGGCATCAGTTTAAAAACACGTCCTAGTGGTCATTTTATACCACTACTGCATGAGAAAGAGATAAACACAACTGCTGGACGTATGTTTTGTGGAGAGCTGCATGGGAAAAGGTCCAAATGTAGAACAAACACAAACAATGTGGCTTTCTCTTTCTAGTGCTTTCTTTGGTGCTCGTGGTCACTTGGGAGGGATGAAATATGGATGCGTAGCTTCAAAAAAGATAAGTCCACAGTTCACAGTTAGATCATCTCGAAGCAACCTCGCTTGGAATCCAAGGCTTCTTCTTGAGATGAACAGAAGTGATCCTTGACTGAGTTGCCTCGCATATCATAATCATTTCATTATACAAAAGGCTCTACAAAAGCCTTTGAAAAGTGAAAAAAGACAGCGTAACACTATTCTATGATAAGTGAAAGAAGAGGTCATGCTGAAAATGGTAATCTATCAGCTATTATTACACATCTTTGTGTGTCTATTTTTAATAACAATGTAATAAGTTGATAGAAAGTTCACTTGTTCAGCACAATGGGCGTTCTTTCAACGTGGTCGCGTCTCCCAGGCAGCGTAGATACCACGGGAGACCGCAGCATTTTTTGTTTGACCAAATCAGTATCTTCTCTTGGGACATACTGCTGTGACTTTCACTCAGAATATATATATCATGGCATCATTGTCAGGGAAGTTTATTACGAAGTAAGAAAATACTGTGTTCTACAATCTCGTCCAAGTGTTCCATATCGTTCTATGGTATTATCTCCTGATTTCCGTTACTCAGAAATGGAAATTGGGACATTGCTTTCAGAACCGTATGCTTCTCCCTTCGGGACAACACTGAACCCGCTTTACTGCCAGTTGTCTTAGATCTCATCATAAGCCATGCTTCCTTATGAATAATTAATGATTTTTTGGATCTTGCCTCCCTCTTCTATTTTCTTTCCAGAAGGATTGAAAGAAAANTTTTTGGATCTTGCCTCCCTCTTCTATTTTCTTTCCAGAAGGATTGAAAGAAAATGACAATCCTCCTATATTTTCCAGCGTTCAATATAAATTCCATGCCAAATCTCGAATGAATAAGGGTTTTCTAAGGTACCAAATAAAAAAGAATCAGTGAGTTTATGCCAACACTGAAGTTTGGACGCTTTCATAATTTTTATATTAATCTGATTGAATAGTTATCGGCTTTCTTTAGAAAGCAGTCCGTCGATTGGCTGTCAAGGTACGGTTTGCATATAGGAATTTCGAGACTTCGCTTTTGTTGTTTTAACATGCTATCATAAAGAAGCTATTTATAACTATTAAAAGTACACAATCACATACATACATTTTTTCACACAGTCGTTCTATTTCCAATTAGGTACAATAAGGATAATGTAAAACATGTTAGTAAGTAAGATATACCATAACAAAAAGAACTTATCACTAAACTATTTTCTTCTAATATTTTTTATATTTTAGGGAAGAGTCGGAGCGGGTGAACCATATTCTATTGTTCACCATTTTAAACCCCATGTACCCAATAACCACTGTAAGTTAATCAATATTATACTTTTGTTTGGTTGCTACAATACATAATTAAACTGACATACATTTTTGTAACGAATTTGTCACTTTTTGGTATACGTTTGCCAAGAATCATGAATTTTGTAATAATGACTTTTTCTTTCATAATCAATTTTGCTCTGAGACATGGAAATAATAGTAATAGGAATATGTCTACTTAATATTCATTCCTCTCAACCCAGACAAAACCTTTTGTTTTAATTAGTACACTGCCTCTTCTCATTACTGTCACTTTCATACCATAGGGCGTAGATAACCACAAATGAAACTAACAAAGGAGAAAACGATATCATGTTTGTAATATTATCTTTCGTCTCATAATCGAGGTTCATTTCTTTAAAAATTCGGTACTCTACTTCGATAGATTATTATTAATGTACTGCGAAGCTGGTTTGAACAGTGCATGTCGAATTCTTAAGTTAATTCACAATTAAAATTGGCAGAAACATAGTACTATACATACCCCAAATGACGAGAACCGTTGAATGGAAAAGTAATTATTTTTCTGTACGCTGTGACGCTGTCGCTATCCGGATTTAGCATTGAAAAAGACTTGTGTCTTTATTGTTTTATTTTCGAATATTCAGTGTCCCAGGAATGATAAATAGGCTTTTGGGGTTGCCCTGTTCGCGTAATGAAACAGACAAGAGAAGAACACAAAGTACAGAAATTTCCTTTTTTATTTATTTTTTATGAATTTCTACATTAGCATTTTTACTTTCGTTGTCGGAAATGACTAAAGGACTTCATTCCTAAGTCTTAATGATAACAGTAGACGAGAGTTTGAAATATTTGTTATTCAACCGAACAAAACCAGGAGTACTATTCATTTTGGCAGGGAACGATTTTTTTAAATGTCACAGTCAGTCAAACTCGGTTGTTTATATTAGCACGAGAATTTTCTTACGTATTTTTATTTATTTTCGAGTACGGGCATGTATTTCTGGTTGAATCTGCCAACGGCAGCGCTCCATCCGGAAAAAATAAACGATCGAAAGTAAAGCAAGATTTCTGCGAGGTGCACAATACACAATACGAGATCTCATCAACCATTACTTCCTTTATAACTTTGTTTCCATTAAAAAGATGGTAGAAGCTAAGTAGACTTGTCGTAAATGTGATTGATGGTCTGTTTATGTGTACGGTTTCTGCCTTGAAAAATGCTCGTCTAATAATCTAATGTTGAACGCTTGGCTGTCGGCTTACTTTCGCCACCAAGTCTCATATTGGGGTAAATGCTTGTTACTTGCCTGGTGGCACAATATCTGTTTTCAGGGATATGTCTAATCGACCGGTTACTCATATATGCCCTAACAGCACAAAATAAAATTTCGACTGTTTTCTTGTCGTTGATGATAATGTCATCAGCGGAAGAAGCATTGCAGTAAAATCTTGCAAGTGACATAATGATGTTGCGATTTTGTACATAAGATGTGTATTTGAGCATCCGAAAACCCTTGTTGTGATTTCAAAATGTTAACGGGATATTTTGTTATTTCAGGACGTGATACATACTATCTCC